>WTSP01018255.1:0-27080 GCA_025331215.1 Actenoides lindsayi | reverse complement strand
GGGGGGGGGGTGGGCGGATGGGCAGGGGGCTGGCCGCGCAGGGGTGGAGTCTGGGGTGTAAGGGGTGGAGGGGTTCTCACCGCTGATGGGCGCCCCGAAAACCGTGGCCACACCGACGGCTTGTGCGGCCACCAGCATCTCGTTCTGCTTGAACTTGTTCTGTGGGGAGAGGGTTTGACCACAACCCCAACATTTTCCGGGTGGTGGGAGGAGGTAAAATCAGCTCTGCCACCTCCCTCCCCCCGTTTTTCTAGGGGGGTGACATCCCCACCTCATACTCCCCGGTGACCGACGTCCGCATCTTCCCCAGGTACGCCGCGGCCATGGCGGAGAGGTGGACAAAGGGCCCCTGGGTGCCGAGGTTGGGAGGGGGACGTGGTGCTGAGCGTCCCATCCCGGCACCAAATCGAAGCCATCGGTGATGCCGGGAACCGGTGGGGATGTTTTTCAAGGGGGGGGGGATCTCTCACCACTTTGCCGAGGAAGACGGTGCTGCCGCACGCCAGGGTGCAGGTCAAGCCCACCACCTTGGCTCCAAAGTTCTGGATGGCCAGGTAGTCCTCCAGCACCACACCCATCAGGATGGTCTTCAGCTCGGGGATGCCAGAGCCTGGACAGAGTGTGTGTGGGGGTCTATCTCAATTTTAGGGGTCTCCCCACTTCTGGGGGAGCTGGGCGAGGTTGAGGTGCAGCCAACTCACCTCCTGAGTGTGGGGTGATGCTCTGGGAGAAGCCGGTGGAGAAGGCTGCCAGTGCCATAGGGTACATGGTCCACGAGAGGTACTTGAGCACCAAGATGTCACCCACCTCTTGGTAAAGCCACCGGTGAGCTGGAGAAGCATCAAGAAGGGTGATGCCCCCTCACCCCTCCTCCCCCCACCCACAAAGACAGCTCCCCCCCTCCATCTTTGGTGATCCCCCCCCACCCTATTTACCCTCATAGAGCCTGAAGACGAGCTGGTCCATGACGAAGCTGATGGTGGCCATGAGGACCCCCAGGACGAAGAGGAAATACCAATCCTCCCCAATGCGGAAAAGCTGCTGCTTCACCCACTGCAGGCACCCTGCAGGGAATGAGGTGGGGGCAACGAGGTGCTGACCCCCCACAGAAACCACCCACACCTCCAAGGTCCCCTCGCTTGAGTCGGGGGGGGGGGGGGGGGGGGGGGGCTTCCCCCGCGCGCGTGACCCCCGCCGTCGAGGCGGCGGTTTGTTGATGAGTTGCCTAGAGACGGGCGCGAGGCCGGGGACGCGTGCCGGCGGTGGCGGCGGCGGCGGCTTGTGCCCACTCCGCCCCCAACGGACCCCGCTGAGGGCGCCAGCTGGGTGGCGCAGGGGGTGAGGCTGGGCTAGAGGCGGCGGGTAGACCGGGTGGGAAAAGCCCCAGGGGAGGTGGTGGAGGGCTACGAACGAAGGAGCGGGAGCGGTGGAGAGGAGGGGGACGAGGCGGGACGCAGAAGGGAGCTTGGGGGGGGGCGAGGAGGTTCTGACAGGGGCAGGGAAGGCGCGGGAAGGGGGCGTGTGGAAGTGTCGCCGTTTGGGAAGGGGACAGAGGTAGACCTACTGGGCTTTCTAACTTACTGGGGTCGAGGCTTTGACGTTTATTTGTTTTGTTCTAGTCTATATTTTGTTTCTTGTCTGCCGCTGACGCTGGTGAGGACATGGTAGTGGAGAAAGCGGGCTCAAGCCCCTCAAAGCCCGTAGGTGACAGGTGCCCCCAGCAGCAGGAGCCACTGGGGCACGTGAAGAAACGCAAGCAGCAGATCTCCGAGGGATTCACTGTTAAAGCCATGATGAAAAACACTGTGGTATGTTTGCTGCTAGTATAGAGGTGATGTTAATTAATTTGTTCTCACGTGTCCAGGAAGCATGGCAAGTTAGAGCTGGGGATAAAGTGCTTCAGGAAGGAGTTTGAGTTGCTAAAACTTCATCTGGAGTTTGCTGGTTACCTTCAGCCTTTACAGAAGTGTTATCATAACGTAACTGTCTGTGCCTGTGGAAAATGTGATGCTCTGCCTCTAA
Source organism: Actenoides lindsayi (assembly GCA_025331215.1). NCBI lineage: Eukaryota > Metazoa > Chordata > Aves > Coraciiformes > Alcedinidae > Actenoides > Actenoides lindsayi. Next base: position 25,058 of record WTSP01018255.1, on the reverse strand, counting down.
GCATATATTGCTTTGATGCTACAATTTTTCTGTATTACGTTGTATTGGCAATGCATGTTCAGTTACACTGTTGGCCTATAGAATTGCACGCAAGGCTTACTAACTCGGATTTAGCAAAATGCTGTCAAATGATACTGTAGTATTATTTGGAAGTGTTTTCATATACTGGCACAGTGTGGTATGAATTTGACAAATATGAATGTCACATAGGATGGCAGAGATCTGGAAAATACAATATTTTTTAAAATAAGCTTGAAAAATACTAAAAAGCTTCCTTCCACACGGTAGAGGAGAATACTAAGCTGGAAAGAAACACTTGTTCTCCCAACTCATTTCAAAGACAAAGAGGAGTTGATCCAGCAAGCTTCACTTTCAGTAACAGTTCCTATTTCTAATTAATTTAGCAGTATGTAAGTGAAAATACTAGGATAAAGGCCTTTCAAATTCCCTCTATTGTTTTATTTGTCTACTTTTGTCATATTTCAGGAATAAAAAAAAAGCTTCAGCTAGTATAGAATGCAAATGTTCAACATGTAGGTGGATGAGCTGCTATGAGCACACATCTGTGCTTAAACTCTTCAATTGTATTTTTCTTGAAACTCTTGAATTGTTTTTTTTCTTTATTTGGACACAGTTCAAGGTGTTAGCAAAACCTTGTGTTTGCAAGGCTTTTTCTATTCTATGTATTATTCTGACAACAGTTATGAAATACATTATTTCCCTTCTTTTGCTGAAACAGTCTTCCTGGAGCAGTCTCTCCGGACTTGTTATCTGTAAGAACATCCTCTTAAAACCCCAAACAAGTTCATCTGTAAAGAAATTTTAAACAGAGAAGAAATTGTGTACATTAAAAACTTTCTCCTTATTAGTAAAACTAAACCATGTACCATGAAAAGTACAAGGCAAGACCAACCAAAAAACCCTCCTTTGTTTTAAAGGTAGTTTGGTTTGTTTCTTTATAACTTTAGAGATGTTTGGAATAGATTATAACACTTCAGCGAGTTTAAGGATTAATTTCTAAAACATATTTCCTGTTCTCTGGACAAAATTCACGTCATGGATATTTGCACATACTTGTTTACACCTTGATATGTAAAAGATACTTGATTTTTGTCTAGAAGAATCAGCAGCTTCAGTGGACTTTGAGAAATATATGTAATATATATATTTTTTTTTTTTAAATGAGCTTTGGCTTATGAACATAACTAGCTATAAGTATAATCAGAATTTAAGTTTTCTTCTAAATTTTTATAGAGTTTTAACTTTTATGGCTACAGTTCTAACCTCCTAAACATTAATAGAATGCTAATTCATGTGGTGCTGTCACTAAGCAACAGCGAACAGGTAAATCTGCTGCCTTTGGAGCTACTCATTGAATCATAGAAATATTTTTTTTGGTATTGGACCTCTGGAGAACATCTAACCCAACTTCACAGTTGAAATGGGCCTGTTGCTACCACTCGATCAGGTCAGTCATGGGTTTCCTTAGCTAAACTGTGAAACCGTGCAGCATCAGAGGTTCCCCAACTTCACTGGACAACCTGTTTCATTTCTGCCCTGCTTGCTTGTGTGCCCCCTTGGTGCCCTATCAGAAGGAGAGATAACAGTGTTCTTACCCAATCCACAGGTTCTGCTCTTTACTGGGTAGGAAGCAGTGAAACAGAAATTCATAGCGCCAGGACTGTATTTTGCAAAAGCTCTGAGTGAAAACAAGCAGATACTGGAATAATTTCTCAGAGGTCAACATGCTAAAAATCAGTATAGACTAAGGGATATCTCACTGCTACTCTGTGCAGAAGTGGGTGTCCCTTTTCTCTTTTATAACAACTGGTTAAATGCAGTTTCAGATTTTAAGTACTCGTCAGAGGTTGACCTCATAGATGACGTTCTCATGGAAGGCTTAGGAGTTAACTGCTATCTTTGGGTTTGAGGCAAGTGAAGTTTCTGCTACCATGAGGATCCTCTCTCCTGCCCTTCTTTCTGTCCTGAGTGCATGCTTCCATCTCCACTTTTGCATTGGTGTTTCTTGCAACTACAGAGGATATTGGGTCGCTCTAACAGCTGATAACATGTGCAAGGAGAAGTGGAAACAGGAGTATGTTGTCAGCACAAGCTGTGTGGGTGGGAATGTCCCTCTGGGCAACAGCTTGGTCTCAGTTAAAACCTGTTATGAAACTGACTTCTAGCAGAGTAATTCCGCAAATATTTAAAGCAGCATAAACTTGCACCACAATTGAAAGGTATGATTTTCATGCCTGGACTTTTATTCTTTGCATGATATAAATTTTTGCATGGCCTGCTAGACTGGGGTCCTGGTTAAACCCATATTAAAAGCAGCTTGGCATTTTTTTCTGACAGCAGTGCAGACTTGACATCCGTAGTTTTGTAACATTATAAGCTAACGAAAGTTGTGGCTGCTAGCCTTGACTACTTCTCTGCATATTTGTACCTCCTCCTTTGTGCCCATAAACAAGCATGCAACTGAACTGATGAGGCACCTTAGTTGCATTAGATCCAAACATGCATACAAGGAGGTTCTTATTTCCCATATAGTACTAATGTTCTTTCTCAGTCCCATGCTTGTTTTTACTGTAATGACCACATTGGTCATATAACGTAAAAGCAGAATACACAAGAAAAGTACTAATGCTTGAGACCATAATATTTTCTAAAAGCCTGTATTTCATATTATGTTTTCCAGCTATAACTTACATGGCGTAGTCATACTGCTCTTGTTATTTTTAAAATACTTTAAAATTAGCCCTCAATTTTTGCAAATATGAGGAAAGGTTGGTATTGTTCATAGTTGCAGTGCTAAGGTGGTAAGATTTATTTAATGTCCTCAAATATGAAGAAATCATGCTATTTCATTTATAAAAATCTGTTCCACCCTTGAATCTGCAGTTAGTCTTTTTTTTATAATTCAATCATATGACTTAAAATAGACAATAAGTAATTTATCAGTTAGACTTCACGTTTTTGACTGACGTTTCTTGTTGTCTTAAATAATTTGATTCATGCTATTTTATGCAGAAAAAGAACTTGGAAAGTTTTAGATTTCATACCTAGAGGAGGTAAATGTAAATTGATTTTAAAACATTATGATAGCGATGTTTCAAGACTCCTCTACTAATCAGATTTTTATGAACTAATGAATAAAATATAACTGGAGACAATTACAGAGGTGGTTGTCAAATTCCGTCAATTCTTGCATTGGAATTAAACTATTTCAAACTTTGCAAATTGAAACTAAAATAAAAGAGCAAATGTCAGACTAAATTCTTTTCAGTATATGAGAGGAAAGTCTTGCATATTTACAGATTTCATACCAGTTAAAGTCCTGCAGTGATCTGTGTATGTATCTTCATCTGGTGTTTCACTGAATGAAGTGGGCATTTTTCAGTTTTCAGATGTTTAGCTGAAAGTGTAGGAATTCAGAACAAAGTATTAAAAAAAAAAGTTTATAACAGAAGTCTCAGAACAAGATTTTGATCTGTCAACTTGCTGTGTAGGGAATTATCTATAGTCAGCAATTCCCACCTGCATCTGAGCACACCTCTAGAGCTAGCCAACAGAAAATGTGAAAGTTAGTTAGTTAGAAAGCATCTTCCATACACCATTCTCAGCACTCAGGCTCCAGAAGAGTTTCCAAAGAACAGACATACATACTCTTTCTTTCAACTTGATATCATTCGTTCCAGCTAAGAAAAATCCTGGCCTCTATATAGGCTTCAGCCTTCATCTTAGTCTTCTCCATGTTAGGGGATGCAGTAGGATACCTGGAGCGAATTCAGTGAAAAGCCAGTAAGACAGTGTTCTGGAGCACATGTTCTATGAGAAGAAGGTGAGGGAAATGTATTTTCTTCAGCCTGGAGAAGAGAAAGACACCAGGGTACCTAGTAGTATTAGGTCCTAACAGACCTAATGGCTCAATAGCTATGTGAAGGCTGTCAGGAAGATAGCCAATCTTCACTCTAGCAAATCGTGGGTGGACAGAAGCTACGAGTTGAAACAAGGTGTTCTTGATGGTGAAAAGCTTTCTCATGCTGAGCATGGTCAAGCAGTGCATCAGGTTTTCCAGAGCTGTGCAGTTCCTTGGAGGTTTTCAAGACTCACGTGGAAAAGCCCTGAGCAACCTGGCCTGAGCTCAGAGGTAATCCTGCTTGGAGAAGGAAGTTATACTGGACAATTCTCAAGGTTGTTTCCAACCTGAGTTTTCCCATGAAGAGGGTCATGGCCATGGCTCTGCTACTACTAAGACTGGACAAGTTAGTAATGATTAAGTGACTTGAACTGGGGAAAGAAAAGGGAAGAAGGCATTTTGAGTTGCTGCTTTTCTGGAGATGTGATGTGCATAATGAATAATACTACTGAGAAGATAGTTTGTTTTTCTGACAAGTCAGACTCCTGACCATCAGAAAAACTATATAACACTATATTGTTCCGGTTGTAATAGTGAACTACATAATAAACATAAGGTTGATTTTATAAATACAATTAAGTAAACTTGCTTGTTCTTCAGTAGCAACAACATGTGCTTATCAGCTCAGATCCTTACTGCAGCTAATTCTTCTTATACCATCTGCTCCGTCAAGTATGCAGCGAGCACTGCTGCCAAGTATGCAATGAATGCTGCGAGGAATTGAAGCAGCAGGCTGTGTCTGTAGCTGTCAACCTCTGGATGCTGTCCCTCGTCTCACAGTCTCCTCTTGTCACTGCTGTAACTTAAATGACATTGGAAGCTTTAAGTGGGTGAAGGATACAGGAGAGGTAGCATAGTGGTATTTGTACTAGAGAAAGTAGTGGGGAAGAGAAGAGGAACTAAAAGTCACTCCCAAAAGTGGGGACCTGGGTGATCACTAACCGAATATGATTTTTGCCATGGCTCTGCTCCCCAGAGTTGTGCACTGATGTGCTGAAGGAGAGAGGGCTGGAGCCCATATCACAGAAATGGAAGTTTTCTTTTTTTTTTCCTTTTTTTTGCTTATCTGAAGCTTCCAGTATAATATATATGCCTGTTGTATGTTTACCTGAAATGATCTGGTAAGGCTTTGAAGGGGTCAGGGAGGTTTTGTTTCTTTCTCATGAAGTTTTCTTAGCCATTTTGAAATACCAATTACTGCAAAGCCAAAACATAGTAGCAATTTATACTGTTGGTCCTGTATGTGGTCACAATGTGCTGAAGGCTGCATTATGGAAATCTTGTGTTTAATAGTTACACTCTGACTCCGTGGATACATTACAAATATTATGCTTATTATAGTTGCAAATTTGGGTCTTTTAGTGGTTTAAGTAGAAGGGATGTGTCTAAGTAAAGGACTTGCTCCCGAGAGCATTGTAGTTCTAGAGTCAGACAGACCTTCTATAGAACTTCAGATGGGCCTATTACTTGACAAGACAGAATTCTGATGTGATAGTAAAACCTTCCTGAATTATAATAGAATAGTAAACACATAATCTAGCTTCTCATATATTTGTGATGGTATTTTTTAGTGTATGTATGCTTGTGTTTTAAAGAGGGATTAAAAAAAATTAACTCTTCATCTATGTTTCTGCAAAGGTTAATGTCAAGATCTTGATAGCAAGAGTGAATACAGACTTGTTTTCAAATTGTTGATAATATAAGTATGTGGATAGCATGTTGTGCCTTAATTGAGAAATAATGTCATTAGTCTGTTAAGGATCCAGTTTAGTTTTGTTTGGGCTTTGGGTTTGGGTTTGGTTTTTTTTGATGGAAGGCTTTTTATCACTTGTCTAGAGTAAACAGTTGTATATTGCAGTAAGTACAAAAGTTCTGCACAATGTGTGATGAAGTTAAAACATATTATAAAATACACCATAGAAATGAGTGTGCAATGAAAACTCTTGAATGCCTTGAGGCAAGCATGGCATACTGCAAACTTCCTGTGTAACAACCCTTTGGAGGAAGATAAGTCTTTAAACTTTCATTTTGATGCCTACTTCATTAGTCATAAGCATATTATTGAGATTTTTTTTTGTGTAGTTGGTAGGCAATACATAGTATTCTGCACAAAAAAATTATCTCAATACGAAGGTTACAGTATTTTCTTGCCTATCTTGTGTGCTTAAGACATCCATTGGTTTTGCTATTAACAAATGAACATTTTTATTATAAAATTTGTCTCACTGTGCAGCTCATTATAATATGAAAGAAAGAACTATTTTTGCATATGTTTCTTGGACTTACCCATGTATTCTTGAAAATATCTTCAGATATTTTCTTCTAAAGTATAGCAGATCTTTCATTCTATCAATAATTTTACTGATAGGATTTCATTTTTGTTATTACCCTGTAAGATCTGTCTTAATGACAACTGTATTATTAGGCCCATGTTTTATGGAATTAAATGTTATTCCTATAAGGAAGTGAGCAAGCAAGGCCTCATGCAGGGAGTTAGGGTGCAAGGACCTGTGCAAGGCTGAGAGCATACAAGGACTCATGCAAGGCAATGCATGTGAGGGTGGTGCATGCCTCTGTGTACTCTCCAACTTCTGTGTGCACCACTCAGTGCAGCCACCACAGCCCCCTTTTTATAACAATATTTTAGAGGTGTTCTAAAAAATCTAAAAGCTTTGAATTATTTTCCTTTCATTCTAGGTCTCATTGCATAAAACTAGGGGAAATACTTTATGATCCAGGCTTTCTGTTTCAAGACTTAGCATTGTACACTTATTTAGAGAAGACTGATGGTCTACATTTAAAGCTTTAGAAAAAATAAATTATGCTCTGGCATTTATTACTGTCCTATGCTAATAATTTGAGATGCCATTAGTGTTTTGTATTGGATATCTATTCAGCTAAAACTACTCAGGCAAAAGTGCATGCATACTTTACTGACATTGGCAACCAGCATTTGATAAACCTGTTTGCTTTTGGTTTTTTTCCACAGGAGTTGGAAACATACATTCTTAGTTCCCAAAGCAGGTCTGTTTATCTCTCTCTTTCTGCATTCTTATCTACTGCTCCATGCTCACTTTTCCTCTGGCTTTCTTTACTTATCCTCCAGATGAGTAATTTTTTTTTATCAGTGGATTTCTCTTGCAATGATGTTCAACAGGTGTTTTCTTGGGGGGACAGGGCAGTTCCACATAGCTAGAAACCTTTTAGAGAATGTACTTATAAAGATTCTGCCCAGACCTCATTAGAAACCCTAGGTAATATATTTTACTGTATAAAAAAAATTCTCACAGGAATGAGCTCATTATACTTTTAAATTGCAGCTTTGTAAGGTATGACTGAAAAAATATTTTTCACGGGAAGTGTATGTGTATTAGCTGATACTTTTACGTGTTTTATACAGTGCTTTACTAATTCCTCTCCTGCCCTTCTAATTTGTGTGCTCTTCATTTATTTTGTCAGGTTTTAGATTAGTAGTTTAAGGCCAGAGGAACAACTTGATTAACACAACTTGATTTGATCTCCTATGTAATATAGCCCATCAAATTCATAAAGTCATTTCTGCATGAAATGTGTAACTTTTAGTTGAGCTAGAACATACTTTTTTTTAAGAAAGTAATAAAATGCTAAGGTAATGGTGGTATCAGAGAGTCCATATCTGTTAGTTATGCCAGTGCTTAACTTAACTAGTGCAATACAGTTAGAAATTTACAGTCCAGACCTGTATATAATTACCACAAAGTAGTCAAGTTTCACTGTGTAAATATCAATTACAGAGAGATACTATCTTTCAAAATCCTCAAAAGTAAAGTTTTAGCATGCTTCAGACTTCTACTTAAAACCTGTTTAAGTCATGATTATTTTATGAGCTTCCTGCAAACCTTTGGACATATTTAACTTGTATTACAATCTTAGTATTCAGGACAACAGACAAATTTTAATATTTCATTTGATAGTGACTGAAGGCTTTTGGTCATCCAATTGTTCATCAAAGATTAATTCAGACACTGCACTAAAATTGTATATCATCCAGCACTTTAATTTCAAAAAGCAAACTATGTTCAGTTATATCAGTGGAAATCAGTGAGTTACACATTTAAGCTTGCATGAGATTTCACAAACTCTGTTACTTGACAAAGGAATCTTTATAACAGAAATGTTAACTCTGTGTCAAGCATTGACAATACAGTGCCTGACAATAGTATACAACATTCAGACCTTTGGATATGAATTTTATTGAGGAAATGACAGTTTTAACAGGATTGCTTCTGTTTGGATTTTCATTTTTTCTTTCCCTGTCACTAGATAGAATTGAATTTTTTTTTTCAGTTTAAGTGAGAAAACAAATGACCCTTTAGTAGCAATAGAATAATTCTCCCTGTGTTGTACATTGTTCCGTTAGACAGTAATAACAAAGTGTGTATTGTGGGGATAAAATAAATTTGTTAAAATACATTTGCAGAGGTAATCACTAAATTGCCATTAATAAATCAGTTAACTTTCGAATTTTTTCCATTTGATATTCCTGAAGTTGTTCTTTCTCAGGTCATCTGTAAGTAGGATTTAGGTGATTATTCCCCATGTTTAATCCCATTTGTTCTTTTGAACCTAGCAAATGGAACACTACGAGCTCTTTTTCTTTTATAATGTTAAATATTCTTACTTTTTACTAGGTTTAAGTTAATACTCTTTTAACATTGATAACAAAAAAGCGTGGCTGATGGACTGTTCAGCACCAGTGTTTAGCCAACTACATGACTGAGCACTTCTCAACTTGTAAAATACAATCAAAATGTTTGTTCTGATTGGCAAAACAGTTGCTTTGAAAGCAGCTTTAGCTGAGTTGTGCATATGACCTTTTCTGCTCGAAGTCACAGGTTAGAGTTCATACTTCAGAGCAGCAAAATGCACATCAGCTGACTCCTAACTGAATCGTCTTCCCAGTAGACTGGAGGTAGACATCCTCATGTTAGAAGTTCTTCTAAAGCCTTAACTGTTGTGTTCTTTATTTTTGTGTGGCTGGCTGAGCAAAGCCAGTTTTGCAGTTGGATTATCAGAATATGCTACTGGGAAATGAAAGTTATAGACTTGAAATTTTGTGAACTGGCAAGAGAAATTAAGAAATTCACCAACTTCTGAGCTTGTGTTCTAACTCCTATATAAATATCCAAAAGAAATACTATTTAAGGAGACCTTCCTGAAGGCAGGTTTTAGTCTTCAGAAAAGAATTTAATGTTCTATATTTTCAGTAGGCAGATATATAACTTTTATAGCCTTGACTCAAATGACTGAACTCCAAAAAGGAATGGAAATTCATATACATCCCTGTATGCAGCATGTTGTAAGTATTCAGCATGTCTTCCAACACTTCATCTTTTTGAGTTGCTAAAGTGTCTCATTCTGTTTACCAACAGTTAATGAGCCTGGGTTTAGAGCCTAATTTCGTCTCTTTTAATTACCCTGACATTGAGGGCTGGTGTTCAAATGTTAAACTGTATTTTTCACTATGGGTTTGTATCATGCATAACTCAGTGGGATGACAGTCTTAGATTAGGTATCTAGGAAATACGACAATCTAAATATTGGTTATTAACTACTGGGAGAATAAAAATTGTTCCACTTAGTGTAATAAGTTCACTATATGGGGGGGGGTGTGGGGTGTGTGTGTGTTCTTTCATCCTCTGTAGTATCTAGCCTGTATTTTCAGGATTCTTTATTCTTTCTCCCTCTTTCCAGTCTGTTTCATTATTTTCTTCATCCCTGCCTAATTGACTGCTTTAGCTATATGCTGAATTTACCTCAGAGTCCTATAGAACCACTCTTAGAGACAGAATAGTTTACAAGGTATACGTTGATGGAGCTGTTATGGCAGCTTCTTAACTTGCAGGTTACAAACTGTCTGATTAAAATGGTCATTTTGGATCATGTATTTCCAAAGAAAGGAAATAAGATGTGGTTTTAAGAGAGACCTTCATAATATTGTCATGGTTCTTTTGTTTTTAAAAACACTCTCTAATGTTGTGTAACATTTGCAGCCTAACAACTGGAATATTATGCTACTACATGAAAAAACACAAAGTAAAAATAAACCATTGCATCAGGGGCTTCAGTAAGTATCCAAACTAGGAAAGCCTGATATCCTGAAGTTTTTTGGTTTTCTGATTGATAACTATCAAAACTAAGCTTTTCTTGCTGATATTTGATAAGGTATTTGGTGTCTAACAACATGAGAGACGAGCCTCTTGATTGAAGCACTCTTCTCTGTTCTCTGGTATATCCATAAAACATAAAGGCAAATATTTATGCTTGAAATCTACCTTTTTCTCAAATTCCATTGAAAATGACCAACATATACACATTCTTTAGGAATGAAGATAGGCAAGTCTATACACAGCATGGATGTATAAGCGTTGAATGTGTTCCATTCAGCTGGAGGGAGGGGATGGGGCGGGTTGGGGGGGGGGAAGGAAAGGAAAAAGAAATCTAAAAAGGAACTAAATAAGATAGAACTATTGTAATTTCACAAGCACATCATACAAGCAAGAAAAATTTTTGAGTTCCTTTCAGTCAGGAGCAATTGCTTAAGGATGAACCAAAATGTCTGAATACTTAATAACTCAGTTACATAGTTTTATTGTGAAAATAAACTATCTCTTTCAGACCCTAGGCTTCTGTTTTGGAACTATGCAAACATGAGTGACTTCAGTGATTTTCCAGTGTAGTGATTGGCAGCATCACCAAAGTTGACAGCAGGGTGCATCAGCAGCACAATACAGAACTTCTTATAGAATCAGAGTATCTGAGGCAGATCCTTTTTGTCACTTCATTAGAAAGAAGAGCTCTTTTCCTATAGTAACAGAGGAGAAACCTCTGACTACCTTTCTGGCTTCCTCATTTAGACTGTATAGGCATTATTCCACATTACTAAAGGTTAAAGAATCTGTTACTAAGTTTTGCAATTAACTAGTAAGTATATTATTGGTTTGGGGTCCTGTTGTTTAACCTCCTGATTTTAATATACTAGAAGCATGAATTTAATGAAAAGGTAGGACTTATTTAAGAAACAATTCTTAGACTTTACTAAATTTCTCCTGACAACATGCCTTTGTAAACACTAGTTTACATTTTGTAAACACTTTGTAAACACTAGGAAGATAGTAATCATGGTAACACTTTCAGTTTGCAAAGACAGTCAAGGACTGCAACTGCAAAGCTACCAGTAGGACTAAACATTCTAATATATATTGAGGAATTACAGAAAATATTTGTGTAGTATTAATGAAAACCACTCTGCGACAATAAGTTCTTGTAAATAAAGTAGATCAAAATGGTAGATAAAAATAAAAGGCATGGAGGAAACAATTGCTTTATATATAAACCAGATATCTGTGTTCACATGACTTAGACAAAAGGAGTTTTATCAGTGTTTATTAATATAAAATACTGTTTTATAATTTATGTAATCTATATGAGTAAACATCAGAGATGAAAGTGTTTTTTCTACTTATGTAAGTGAAGGACAATTTATAACATGGAAGTACCACTTAATTTCCCAGCTCTTATGTACAATGCTGTATCTTGAGAAGAGTAATAAAAGGAATTCTTCCAAGAATAGGCATTTTATGGAAAATTACCTTTAGAAAACTTACTTTTTTTCAGAGATAAAATGGCATGATAGAGGTAAGATGGCACCATGGGATAATAAATTCATACCACATTGATAAAAATCCAGTTTGCATTTTATAAAAAAAATGATTCAGTGATCTGTGAGTTCAGTTAATAGATTTAGGGAACATATTTACTGACAACTTTAACTTATCGTAAGGTACTAAATGAAATGTCTTTGTGAAAGCTGTGGTAATTTTTATAATTTTCAAGAAGACAGAATTTTAGTCCTGGCGTAGGAATTTGTATTGGGTACTTAATTTAATTTTCTCAGAGTATAGAATTATTTTTATTTAATATTCTAAATACATTCACATTAAACCATGGCATTTTAATGGCTAGATATGCTTTCTGTGAGATACCAAAAATTGAAAAGAAACTCATAGCTGAGGACCTCGACTATGAACAGCTATGGAACAAGTATCAATAAGGGACTTTTTTTTTCTTTTTTTTTTTTTCTTCTGCTATTAGCCCTGTATTTTTCTCAAGAAAATATCTCTGCTACAACCAAAATTGAGCTATCAAACTAGCTACATAACTTGAAATAAAATCATGCTTTTGCAAAAGACTCAGTTAGGAGAAGTTTTGATATTTTCAGAATTTCTATGCAAAAACCTTAATGGAATGTAATAAAGACAAAATCTTCCCATGTTCATTTAAGTGAGAGGTTTTTAAGATTTAAATGAACTTGCTAAGAAGAGCTTGAATTTAGTTGTCTAAAACTAACATATACATGCTTATCCTTTAAACTCCTAATTTTTTGAAGTATGATATAAAGAGCTTGAGAATGATATACTAAACAGAATTTTTTGAGTCTTTTGTGTCACACTCAGCTACACAGTTTGCAGTATTCCAGACTGAAAGCGAACATGTAGATAATAACATCAGTGTACAACTGGAAAATATGAAAGCAAAGGTTGTAAGGGTGTGTATGTAGGTATGTCTAGTGACTGTGGACTGATGCTCAGTGAAGAAACAGGAGGGTCTAAGTAATTTAGTTTTGTCCAGTTCTTCAGTCTTGCTTATGGCACTCAGTGTGTACTACTGTTCTTGATAAACTATCTCCTTTCATCACAGCAACAAGGGAGATATAAATGTACCTCATCAAACCTCTCAGCAGTGTTTGGCCCTGAGTATCTTCTAATTGTCTTTTTTTTTTTTTTCCCAGTACCATACCTTGCTTTCTCTCATTCCAGACATTTTTTAACAATACAGCTGGGTTTTTCACAAGAGCCTTAGGTTTGGAGTCCAGCCGTGTTTTCAGGAATGAAATAAAATAAGAATCTGCTAATTTCTGTTGCCACTGAAGAAGTGTGTTGTCTCAAGATCTCTCATAAAGTTTTAAGTTAAACAAAACAAGAGGTAGTATCAATCCTTGTACCATAACACAAATAAAGGCTTTCAGGGTGGGAAAGAAACCACCCATCAGAATTGTCTTGAAGCTGACTGATAGAAATTGACCTATCCAGTTCAGGGTGACTGATTCATTTTTACCAGCCTCATAGGAAATTCAGCAGCACATGCTGATCTTCAGTGTCAAACACTGCTGATAGGTTTAATGGAGTAAGCATGGATATCTTCCTCTTAGCTGTACCAGAGAGGAAATATTTTGCAAACAAGACTAATGCACTCTGAAAGCTACTACCAAGTCTGAAAGCCCAACTGCCCAGATTTAGGTCATAGGCAGAGAATTCAAATGGGTTTGGCTTTTTGGTTATCTTTACATTAATTTTTCTCAAGTATAAAAAGCTTTATTATGTAGTAGCTGGACAGAACACTCAGACTAAAGGGAGTTTTTTGACCTGGGCATTAACGCTTTATTTTTCATGTTGGTTTAAAAAACATGATTTAGATTCAGATTGCGTTCAGATTACATTAGGCTGCTCAGGGCTTTGTTCAGATGGGCTTTGTCTTCAGGGGTGGAGATTCTACATAATCGTTGGATAACCTGTTCCAATGACTGCCTTCATTATGAAGAAGGGTTTTCTACTGTCTAGTCAGAATTTCCTTTATTGCAGTTTGTGGCAATTGGCTCTTTTTTTGTTCTTAATCTCTGGGAATAGCCTGACTCATCTCTACTGTGCCCTCATGCTGGGTAACTGAAGACAGCAATGAGATTTCCTGTTAAGTTTCCTTTTCTTAAAGGTGAACAAACTGTTTCCTTCAGCTTCTACTCACGTGTCACGTACTCCATCTCCCTCTTCATATTGGTGACCTTCCATCAGCCTTGCTCCAATATATCAACGTCTTCCTTATACAGGGGAGTCTGAAATGTGACCTTATGCTCTAGATACATTCTCCCAAGAATCAAATAAAGGGGAATGATGAGTTCCCTCAATACTCTTGACGTAGCCCAGAATGCAATTGCTTCATCTCTGCCACAAGGGTACACAACTGTTCAGCTTGTTCACAGGGATCTCCAAGATCTTTCCTTCTGAATTGCCTTATAGTCAGTCACTGCCTGACTTGAACTGTTCTGGTGCAGAACTTTGCATTTACTGTTGCTGAATGTTGTGAAATTCCTGTTGACCCATTTTGCCAGCCTATCAAGATAAGTTCTGAATGCCCCTCTCCAAATCTGATGTCAAAGACAAAGTCCTTCAGCATATATTCTCTCCCATGGTCCAGCTTCTTAATGAGATGTTAAATTGCTCAGTATTGAGCCCTGAAGAATGCTTCATGTGACACCCTAGTGGTTTCTTAGCTAGCTGCTATCCTTTAGGCCCTACAGCACACCATTTTCCACTTCCAAACACTCCCATCAACCCAGTGACCAGACAGGTTTGTAGGAGTTTTTCCTCTTTGTGGTCAGTTCCTTATGGAACTCACTTGAAGTGGATGGGATGTAGACTACCATATGACATTAGATGCTGTACTACACATTTATGAATGTCTCCATCCCACTAAGATTATGCGTCCATGCACAAACTCATGTCTACATCAACTCCCTGCTCCTGGAGAGTAAGAATCAACTGACACACTTCTTTCATACTCCATAATTTTAAAATTTCATTTTCCACCATATCCTGAAGAGATCAATTGCATATCTTATCCCAGTGTGATGAATATAAAGACTATATTTTTTTATATCACTACTATTGTTCTGTAATCAGTGTATCTTATAATTAATTGCTCTTAAAAGTGTGTACACTTCTCTATATTTACTATACAAAATTGCAATTAAATTCTATAATTACATTTCCATGATGTGAGGAGCAGCAATGTAATTAGTGTTAACAGGGCCATGCAAATTTTACTATATATTTCTAGATTATGTAGATTTCAGGTTATTAAATATTAGTAAAATTTCAGTAAATTAACAGCAGTAATAAATATAGTAATGTTTGAAATGCCTTCTGAGTTTGCTACCATTTGAATGCTAGCTTTTTTTCACTTAGAACTCCGGGATCTAAGTTGGAAGAAGTATGTTAATGACTGATTTTTCTGTGTGGAGAAAGAAATGGCTAGCTGCTACTTAGCTATATTATTGTAATTATATTTGATGGTGATTATCATAAATGTGGGCTGAATATACTGTTGTATTGGTAGGTTACAAAAATGCTAGATGAATAAATTAACCAACATCAGTTAATATTCAGTTTTTAGACATCAGGTAAACCCAACCTGATAAACTATAAAAGGAAAATAACCAGAAAGTGGATCTGGTGTCTCCCTCATTCTCCTTAATGAAAGCAAGCTTAGTATTTTATACATGTAACCTTTCAAGCTTCAAGTCCTATTTTATATCTTGTCTTCTGTTGATTTCATTCTTTTGGAAGTTGGCCTTTTGCTTTTTGTCATCTTTCTGAACATGATTTCATTAGTGTTTTATAAAATTTGTCAGGTATAGGAACATAAGTAGAGAAAACATGTTGAAAAGATTGGTAACCATTAAATACTCTATTCTGTAACTAGCCTAAGTGAATGTTTATTTACTTTTTCTTTACTTTTTTCTATTATCGCAGTCTGACTTTTTGTTACAGTCTTGTGATAGTCTGACGGTGTGCTCAGCAACACCATCCCCCCAAAAAAACCTGACATTTTTTTTACTGTAACCATGCTTAAGTGTTAAATTGACGCATCTGGTCACAGTGGATTTGGGGGAGGCAGGTAACAACACAAGAGCCAAGGGCTAATTTCAGCAATGTGCCCACCTAACCCGGTGCTGGACAATGTCTAAATCAAGCCAAATTTGGAAGTAACCAACATCTGTGTTCAGTATGCAAATATGACTATGAGTCAATTATCTTACTTCATAAATAGCAGACAGCCCATGGCCTGTTGAGCTCTCCTGCATGGCAGCACGCTGCATGCCAGTATCTCCCCTTGAGTAGGGATGCCTCTCAAGGCTGAGAAAATCCTTGCTGCGGCAGATACTCAGTAAGTGATTTGGGAATAAACACACTGAAACTTTGAAATTTTAGCTAAGTGACATAAAGGATTGATTGTGCACCTATATCCCTTAGACATAAACCATTGACCAAGTCTGGGACAGTCCTGGATCCAGTCACATCTAAACTCACTTCTGAGAAGGAATTTAGAATGCAAGGGAGTAATTTCTGAACCTCATGACTCAAGGGAAGGGTTTCCCTGTCATTGTTGTCTGACCCTGTCCTCTATGCAGTAAATAATCAAGTGTACCTTGCCATCAAATCTTACTAAACCACTGTGGTATTTACCATTAAGCTTTGTTAACTCCCTGTCTTATATCAACAAACATATTGCTACTTCTGTCTTACCAGTGAAGTGCATCACTCCATCTGCAACAATAGTCTGACTTGATGAGGTCTGAAGGCTAAGTCTTTTGTATCGCACTTTGACATTGTATAATTATAATAACCATCTTTCATTACTGTTTCAGCGGTTATAGTAAGATGGTGGCAGTGTATAGGTTCAAAACTAACTTCTCTATCTTCTGTAGCTTAGTTTGCAGACAGTCTGCAATGTCAGTAGACACTTGGCTTGCTTTTCACCAAAAGGACCTCAGTTACAAGTGAGCAGGGGTATAATTGAGCAACAAATTACAGTAAATATGAATTAAACAAAGCGTCCCTAGAGCTACATGGCAGAAGTCAAGTGTTACTAATTCTTGGAGTTACTACCTCATAATAACTAGTATCCTGAAGATGTTCTTCTGTTATTAAATTCTTGCAGAGTAAGTGTATTCTATGAAATACTGGTAATATTTTTCACAGTGTGTGATTCACATTGAGTACTTGATCACATTGCATAAAAGAAATGTATATATGGTTGAATCAGGAAGAATTTAGAGGAAAATCATATTTTAGCTTCATTTGAAGTAATATTTAGAAGAAAAATTGAATCATCAAGCAACATTTCTGCATGTCTTTAGTGGATCATTTTACAGACTTCTGGGGTTGCATAGTTGTCAGAAAGTTATTTCAGTAAAGGGAAAGGCCAACAATGAATCATTTTCAGTTACACCATCTCTTCAAAACTATTTTTTATTAAAAAATGTATTGTTATGCTCAGATTTCTAATGCAATTTGAAACTTATCTCCAGATCAGTAAAATAATAATTATTTAAGACTAGTAATTTTGTAGTTTGTAATTCATATTATAAAGTTTTGTTGCATGTAACCAGATGTATAGCTAGTGACCCACTGCACTGTATTATAGGTTAATTTGTAATAATTAACTCTAAAAGCCTGAAAATATTTAAGGGAAATCAAAAGTTTTAAAGCACTGTAGGTTGACTGAATTTAGGTATTTTATTTGTCCTCAAAATTCATTTTACTTTACTAAAATATTTATCCAGGCAACTGAAAAGAATCCCATTTGGGGTAAAAATGGAAGTTAGTTTTTTTATCTTCCTAAGCTTTTAGCTTGTCTGTTAATAATAATTCCATACTGTCAATCATAATGATGGCTTGTGTGGTAACTCAGACCTAAATAGAACCAGCCTAACTCAGCATGCAGTAATCATATATACGCAACTTTCTCTCACTGCTGTGGATAAGGTAAAAAGTAATTAAGAGTGAAAAAGCTTAATAATCTATTACAAAATGTTAGGATGTCATAGCTTCTGTCTGTATTTGCTCCAAATGTTACCAAGGAATGAGCTGTTCTCTGCAAATCATAAACAGTACTATGTTTTGAGAATTTTTTTTGAAAAATCATCATGTTAAATAAAAATATATCCTCTTCATTAGAATGTACATTTTAATTATACTCAATGTAGCCAATGAAGAAGTAATCTTTTCTATAATGCTTTTGTAGTAACATTTGCTTGATCAATTACTATCGTTTTACAGGATTTAAGTGGTGAGTATAAAGTTTCATCAAAGTTTGCATTTGTAAGGCTTTCACATGAGGTGGTTTTTTTTTTTTTTAAAAAAGTACATAAGACGTTACATAGAACCTCGTATTTTCCTGTGCTTCATTAATCTTTTTTTAAATTTTTTATTCAAACAATATAGATGAAGAAAACCACACATGTTATGCTTTGTGCTTACACAAAGCTATCTACATCTCTCAGAATGCTTTTATACTTCAATATGTATCAGTTTTTGCATTGAGCCTACATGGCTTCTGAGTGCATGCACATTTTACTTTTCCTTGTAGAAGTCAGATGAGCTGTATACAGGCATAGGTTACCATTTGAACTCAAGATCATCAAAGATCTTGGTATAATTTAAAAATTGTTTGGGTTATATGTAATCCTGGCAAATGGCTGATTTCAGCATGAGCAGAAGCATAAAACTTCATGCTGCTGTGACATTAAGTTCCATTAATTTAGCCCAAAGATTGCTTTTGCTAGCAAGTAAAAAGTAAAGAGTTCATAATGGCAGTATTTCTTGCGCTCAGTTCTCTTACAGCCTTCATAGCATAGCTTGGTAGCTAATAGGGGCGTTGCTGGCAACCCTGATACATAGATGGCATAACCTTTTCTGTTTAAGTAGATTCTTACATTCTTTTCTTTGAGAAGCTGTCACATTTACAGTGTTAGCAACAGATCTTTAATTTGGTGTAAATAAACCCTTCAGGCTGTGATGTGTTTTTTTGTAACATTAAATTCTTTTCAGCTTTTGCTGATATATAAACTTCAGTGCTGGTATTTCCTTTCTTACTTGTAGAACTGTGGCCAACTACCAGAGTAATATTGGATGCAGACAGGCCTCTCCACAGAAGTGAATGCTTGAGAGCTCTATGGGCTGCTGTATATTGGAAATGGTGGGACAGGAGCTGAAACAAGCCAAGCTGTCCCATCTTCAAAACTCAGTTTTATCCTAACCCTAATAAAACTGTCTGCAGAAGGAATAAAGCTTAATTCCCACTTCCAGTAGATGTTTCCCCAGGCCATTTTGTTCCTGCATATAGTTTGCCTTCTTTTTTCCTCCTTCTCTGCCTCTGACAAGCACCATATCTTAATATTCCAACAAAAAAACAGTGAGAGGTGGAGGAGAAAAAGAGAGTCAAGTGAGTTGTTTGTCTGCCAAAGGTGGAGCTGTTTGCTTGTTTACTTTTTCCTTTAAAAGAGAATATAGGAGGGATTATATAGGAACAAACATTACATTTAGTTGTAAAGCACACCAAAATGAGGAAATGCCACATTCCAGATTACCCATGATATCTTAATTGCTGTTTCTTTGTGCATTTATAGTATGCTATGATTTTTAATAATGTTATGGTAAGCTGGTTTTTATTATTCAGTCCTCAGGATAAACTCAGTAGGGTCAGAAATGAGATTGCGTCTACAATATTAAATCTGCTGTCTTTAGATTAATACTTGATTTTACAACATTAAAATATTTTGCTCAATCACTGTATCTAGACAGATGTGACAATCTAATAATCAAATGTCTGTGAAATTAATATTTGAGAAATGTGTATCATGCATTTTTTTTCAAATGTTTGGGAAAATTATTATTCAGGTATGCTAAAATGTTTTTGATCATAAAATACTGATAGTCAATAATAAATATTAAATTTTATATCTAACTTTATTTAACATTGTTGTGTCCATCCATGCAATGAAGACAAGATTTCTAGTTGTAAAATTCTAAGCTGCTAAGCATTATGAACAACACAAATTTTAGCAAATGTGGTAGAGTTCCTTTTATATAAAAATGATGTAACTCAAACTCAATATGCAGATGACTACTCTTATATTTGCATCCTTTACTGTATGTAGATGAGAGTTTATATTTCTCAGATTATAATAGTTATTAATTTTGCATGTTCATTGCATTGAAAATTGCAGAATTCCTCATAGCATAAAGGTTTTTTCTTTTTTCTGAGTATCTTTGTGATTCATGCTATTTACACAGTAAATTCTCCTGGCTAATGCTGCTCACAGATTTTCTTCCATTTCTGTTCAGTAGTTCTAATCAGACAAACTGAGAAGTAAGAGAAAAGCGTCTGTGAGTTTTTAATATTGTAGCTTTTTCCTTCTGCACATTCAACTTGCTGGATGTTCAACTTTCATCTTACTCTTCATCTGTCTGCATAAGGGTCTACCTTCAGCCCTTATTTAAAGAACATGACGCTCTTCCTCACATATGCTCTCAAAAAAAATGCTTCTGAATTACTTTTTCATTGATCCACCCTGCTTTCCACAAAAATGTTTTCTGTGTTTCTAAACGTACTTTCCACAGGGGGAGAGAGAACACTAAAGAAACTGTGAGCAAGGCAAGCTCATAAGACGTGTTAAAGGAACTGAGGTTACTATGGTTTTGGGTACTGTGGAGGAGAGTGTAGAACAGTAGGAAAGTCCAGTTTGGACTTCCTATTCTTAGAACAATTTATTTTTCTATATTGCCACTGCAGAAGTGTTTAAACTGGCCATAAAGGACTATTTAACATTGTAAAGGGTTAACTAAACAGGGAAACTAGAGTGCCAATGCTTCTTCTGGAGCCCAGGGATCAAAATAAAGAGCTGGGACTATTTATCACCAAGTTTGTTAAGGCCAAAGTACATTTAATTGTTTTAAAATGCGTTTGTTTTTTGAAGATATAAATAATTCACACAGGAAGCTATTACCGAGAAGAGGCAATAAGTAATTATTACTGCCATCAACAGTTTTGCTTTCTTCTGTTGCTTATTCTCTGTAAATGGAAAACTATTTGATGTATATTTACATTACAGCTTGAATGAAAAAAAATTCAATTACTGAAATCTTCATTACAAAATTAAATTATACGTTTTATGTAAATGTTGATTTTTTACAACCTGTTATGCTGTTTATAGGCAAAGAAAATATGGGGTCTTAAAAATAGTTATGAAAAATTCTTACATAAACATTTGATTGAATGAATTGCTAACAAAATTACTAAAAATCTTTCTCTAAAAATATTAATTCTAAATAGCAGCAACTAAAATGGAGCATAAGCAATAACACTTCTTCCTAGAAAAGATATCTTTATGAAAAACTGAACCTTGACTAATTTTTCATTAGTTATATCTTTATCTTCCAAATATAAATTATTTCAGTGTTGGATCAACTTGTTTTGAGAATTCTAACTTCAACTTTAATTCTTCCCCCTCATCAGGCACATCAGAATCTTTTATTAGGAAAAAAAATGTTTATGTCTTGAGCTACTCTTCAAAAATTAATTAATAAATCTGAATGGCTCAGCTTACAACTTTATATATATATGTGCGTATGCATATATATATACACACACACACATAGCGGTTTAGGGAAGAATCTAAACAGTGATTAGAAATGAACAGCAATTGGAAGGTTTCAAAACCAGCTGTCCTGTGAAAAAAAAAGCCATAAACTGGTTCATATGTACCCTGAAATAAGTTGAGGATTTTTATCTGAACAATGTCTTTTAATTTCTGCCCTCATTTCTTAATTCTGTATGTCAAGGGTTAGGGCTGGCCTGGCCACTGGGTAAAAGACAGATGCTCTCTATTAAACCCTCTCCCTTCCCAAAGGGGAGGAGAAAGGAAATAAGGGAGAGAGACTTACGGGTTGGAAAAGTAAACTAAAACAGCTTAAAAGAAAATAAGAACAAATACAAATAATAACAAATCTATACAAAACCAGTATAGGACACAACCCCCCCGATGGCAATTATGTCATCGTTATCACTGACGCTGTGGAGCAGGCACTGGGAAAGTCACAATCTGGACTCAGTGACAGATGGGAACCAGATTCAGGAGCTGGATTCTGGAACTGGATTCAGAAACACACGGATTGGGATTGAAGGCAGAACTGACAGAGTCCTCCTCAGACACCAGCCATTGAAGAAGACAGCTTGACCCTTGTGATCCCTCAGCTTTGTACCGAATGTGACGTATATGGTATGGAATCCCTTGTTGATTGTTTTAGGGTCACCTGTCCTGTCTGCTTCTCTCAGCAAGTGTGGCCATTTACTTTCTGCACCTGCAATGTGGTACACAAGATTTAACAGTGACCTTGGTCTCCATAGGAGCAAGTACAGACAAGAGCCTTTCTGCACACTGATTCTTCGTGGTAACTATAAATATTGAGCATTATCACTTCTAGAAGCAGACACTGCAAAAATATGCTGCTTGCCTCAGAAAATGCAGTTATTTGTAAGAGACATAGCTGAAAAGTAAAATCTCTGAACAGAATTAGTTCTGTTCTAGCTCAAATCAGGACACGGTATTATATTTCTGCACCCATTGAATAGTTTTTTTAACACATTATCACATAAATTGCTGTCATGAAGGAATACAACTCAGCTAAATATATATTTATGTACTTTTCAAGTTGTAGTTGATGATTCTATAGTAAGACTACCAATTAAGTGTCTATACCTGATTTTGCCAGGTGAAGGAAAGCATATATAGCTCTTTATTTGAACATATACTATTGCCTTAATTTATAAGGGTTATGAAAGTTAATGTATACAATAATGTATACATATAATAATAATGCATACTCAAGGACTGAGACATGACTAGCTCTGATTTTGAATCACTGGCTTGTTTACACTACTGCTTTGTTAAATAAGATTAATAATTATTTTTAAAAGCTGAAATGTTTTTCTGCCATTCCACTGTTTCTAAAGCATTCAGAATAACTGCTTGCAAGCCTCGTTAAATGAATATTTTTCAAATTTATGAACACTTGATCTTTTGAGGATTCTAAACAACTAACTGTCTGAATAGCTTTTTTCCTTTGATATGACATTCTTGGTTAGTCAGAAAAAAAAAAAGAAAAGGGTTATTCCATTCATTGTGAATTCTGCTACTTCTAGTATCTCAATGTAGTGATCTTTAATAATCTATTCACTTAGCCATCTATGAGAAAGAATAAATCTCCCTTTCTAGATCTAATTTCAACTTGCTATTTTATAGCATTTCTTCAAATAGTAGTCATCCAGACAAATCTATTCTTGAAAGCTTCTTGAAGGCTAATTACATATCCTATACTGAGATGCATCTTATGTTGATGAAAAAATTGTAAATCAGGGCATAATTATGAAGCTTAATAGTGCTAGAAAAGCAAGAAAATTAAAATTGAGAGGATTTTTTTCCTACTCCAGTTACCATTCTACTTAAAGCTCAATGATTAACATAACTGGAATAACCCTGGTAGAGATTTATGCAAAGCTATGAAAGATTAATGCTGATTCATATAGATTTTTGTATTTGGGAACTTGCCATAAAATACACAGTTCACTAAAACATTTCCTGTTAATTTGCTGTGGCATAACATGACTTTTTTTCAAATATAAAATGTCATTGTAATCATATGTTACTGGGATTTATCTTTCCTCATCCAGTCACAAGAGGAATATAACTGACTGGCACTTTACCAAAAAATAAAGCCCTTGTCTTGTGTCTGGTTTACCCTGTGATGATGATTGTATAACATTCCTCTTTCAAAAACCCTATGGTTTTGTATTGCCTCTTGAACCAGGTGCCAGCTGTTTGATTAGGCATTGCAATCATCAAAAGGGTTTGCATATCCAAATAATGGGTGCAGAATGCAATCCTAAATTTTAGGCACTTGATCCCCAAGGAGGAATATGGAATCCACAGCTTAGTCACTAAGGTCCCTATATAGCAGCTTAAGGATAAGTGCCATAAAAAGATAGTCCACAAAACTTCTGTTCTGAAGAAGTGTCTGTTGTGTCTGCTCATAGGAAATGTGAAACATACGGTATCATATGATATCACATCAATTTATATTCATCCTTTCTGGCTTAAAGGTGCAGGGAGGTACCCTCATTCACTTGAAGGTAAAAGATTGAAGAGTTTTTCAGAGAGTAAACAGCTGCTACTATTATTATTTGAACAAATGAAGTCAGAACTTGCTCTTGCACAACTGCTATGGTTGCTATTCTTTCTATAATAAACAAGCATTTAGCAATTTTGTCTAACAGGTGGAAGGTCTAGGTTTGATTCTTTAAGGCTGAAGAGATTCAGGTTCACTTCTTACAAGACCATCCATATAAGCATATATGTCCTTAAGTTTCCCTATTACTTTCTGATATTTATGTGAAACAGGAAAGTGGCCAGAATGAAAAGATTTCAGCTTTTACATTTGATAGGAGCTGTTTTAGCATGCTACCTTGTCAGTAATCCCTCTTTTCCCTAAAAATGCCTATAGTTTTCTGATTACTTAGCATGGAAACAGCTTAGCGTAGCCATATCTAAGTCAAGAGAGGAGATGGAAACATCACAGCAAGGATAAGGCTGTTGTGGCACTGCAGCTTTAAATATATCAAATGACATTTATTTTAAAACATAGACATATTTGCCTCTGTCTGCACTATTCCCTATGCTTTTCTAACAGTGTTGGCATCTAAATTTTCAGAAATAACTGGCATCTTTTTAAAGGTTAAGTAAAAGATCATTACTGTGATTATACTTTAATAAAAGCAGGTGAAACTACTGGTCATAATTGAAGAATGATTCCAGAAATATGAATATCTTAAAAACAGTAATAGAAGAAGTGACTGGAGCAGTAAATTGCTGCAGTATAAATGTTTGATTCCCAGTGTTTCCACACCTTACTCCTTTTTGTACTTTTGAGACATCCTGGAGTGGATGCTAGCAAATTTACTTAGTATATTACCTGAGTTAGTTTCAAAGTAAGTTTCTTTTATCTTATCTAAAAGCAGTGTTAGCATTCATTTACCATACAGTGAAATGTAAACTTACAATAGCTGGTTGAACAAGAAGGCCAAATTGAAATGACAGGTTTACTATGGTATTTTCAGCACCAAAGAAAAATATTTTATCATGCTCACTTTTTTAGATACTTAACAGTGCAAGACAAAATGCCAACATGTAATTTAAGTACAGTATCCATTTTTCTTGTTAACTTGCAAATATACTGATAAATAGTTCTCACAGCACAATTACTTGTGAATACTTTCATTATTAGTTATTAAAATAAAATACAATAGCATTTTCTGTAGGTTGCTCTCCTGGTTTGAGTGAGAAGAGAACTAATTCTGTTCAGTAATTTTACTTTTCAGCTCAGTTCTTCTAATTAACTGCACTTTCTGAAGGTAGCAGCCT
>WTSP01018253.1:0-13802 GCA_025331215.1 Actenoides lindsayi | reverse complement strand
TTCCTTCCTTCCTTCCTTCCTTCCTTCCTTCCTTCCTTCCTTCCTTCCTTCCTTCCTTCCTTCCTTCCTTCCTGATTTGTTTCACAGAGCACATTTCCTACACACTGGGTTAATAGTAATGGAGTTTCTCATGGATGTGGCACTTCTGCCATGAAAAAATAAGGATATCATAAACCTCCATTCTGTAATGTGCAGGGACTGCATTTGTTCAGCACCGAACCCAAGGTGCTTAGAGGTGGAGCAAAAGTATTTCCAGCATGAGCATTAAATTATGTTCTCAAGCCTTGCATTTTCCTCACCTATCCAGCTTCAGACTTGACAGTGACCTTCCATGATTTGCTGCTCTGAACTGTCTCTTTCACAAAGGATTCCTTAGGATGTACCATGGAGACAGATGACTTGGCTTGTTCTGAGCCTCAATTCTCTCCTTTTCTGACCTTCCGAGATGAGAAGCTACTTCACTAGAGGCGGCCAGCTCAGCATACAGAAAGGTCATCTTTGCACTTTGCCAAAGAAACGTCAGCAGGAGAATCTGAGGATAAAAGAAGCCACTTTCCATTGGTTAGATATCAGTTTTCTGTAACAGTGATAAAATCTCTGAAAAGTTTCTATCTTTCTGGTATTTAAACTAGAGTGTCATATTCAATAACACCTTTTGAGACCTAGTTTTGATTTGAACACCTAAGTACATATATTCAACTTGAGAATGAGACTGCATTCTAAATAATTTTAGTCTTCTAACTGTAAGTAGAACTTTTAATATTGATACTAGGTTTGCAATGCTATCATATTGATGGGTGTATTGCCATTTTACTACAGGTTTACTGAAGAACTAAAGCTAAAGCAAATCACTCTCCTTTGTTGCCCTTAATAGCAACTTTCTCCAAGTGAGAGTCTCCAAGAAGTCTTTTCACTGCCCATGACTTTTGCAAAGTGAATTTACCTGCTTTCACACTGTATATCTTATCATTCTCAGTCCAATCTTTTCTACAATAAGTATGAATATGAAAAATGGGAAATGAAGATAGTAAAATTACTTCAAGGTAATTGGACTAATAATTAAGAACTTAAGGTGTTGCCTTTCATTACATCAGAGGTTCTAAGTCAGTTGCTGTTATATTAACCACTTGGTAACTTTCTTCCTAAGTTTCATAGTATTGCAGAGACAAATTTTAAGTTGGAAATAAAAAGGTGTCATGGAAAGCAGACTGAAAATTCCATCTACCAGAACCAATCCCTCCTTTCTGATTATCAGAAGCAATCAGAAACACTGGAACACAAGAAAGATAAAGATAAATTTCATAGTATTTGTAATCCTGCAGAACTTATATACTTACCTTCGAACTTTCAGGGAGAGCAGGGCAAAATAGTCCCAAGGTGATTTTATAGATATGCTCTGGATTTTCTCTCTTTCTTCGGTCAAAACATTTTTGGCTAACTTTTTTTGTCAAGGCATTGTTTGGCAGACATAATTATAATTTGATTTGACTAGTAATAACTAGAATTTTTTTATATCTTCCAAATTTTGTGGCTATATCTATATAAATAATTTGACAAGATAATTAAGGAGGGAATCTTGATCAGTTAAAGTACTCAGAGAACTTGGATGGAGGACTTACAGATTATGCTGATATTTCTGGGTGACATTTTGATCCATCCAAGATAGATTGTTTGGTAGACAGTGTTGCAACAATTCAAACTTTACAATGCAGGTAGTAGCATTTGTCTTCTTCACATGATGTTGTGGAGTTTATAAAGAAATTCCTGAAAAATAACAGTGTATCAAAATCTACAGCTCGTTGTGACTAAACCCAAGATTTTTAATTTTTATTTTATTTTTCATTTTTTAAACAGAAAACCAGAAATGTATTGTAGCTCAGATTCCTGCAGGGGCAATATATCACCTCTTGAAATACAGCTCATGTATAAAGCACTTGAATTGATTTCCAGGATCTTGAGATAAATACAGGTGCCGAAGGATATAAAGATACTACAAAGATAAATATATATAGGTATATTACATTTAGAAGTTATTACATTTCACAGAAATTTGATGTATCTAAAGAAATTTTTCATTTCGCTAATAATGACCAAGAAGTTGAAAATTATTGTGACATCTACTAACTAACATCTATTTAACACTATTTATGGTCAAAAGGTGCCTTCTGTTTTTAATGGCTAAAAATCACATCATTCCCAGCTCTGTAAAAAAGGAAATGTATTCAGATGAGCAAAAAGATGAAATTCCTGATTTACAGAGTACAGCCAGAGGAAATACATAACAAGTCTTTCTTGAGCTGCTTTAAATTACGTCAGACCTAAACACATTCTTCCTCTGGTCATTGACATTCTGGTTATTAAAAGAGCCCAGTAGATTGCATGTGCATGGATCATGCATGGATGTGATGTTATATTCAGCATCAAGAAATGTTCTGTCCTTGCAAAGCCCATCCCAAGGAGGGCCGTGTCACTGCAGAGACCAGTTTGTTGGAAGACAAATCCAGAGCACACTGCTGGGCTCCATGTGCAGGATATGGCAGGGTTGATGGAAATACCCAGCACCCTGCCAAGGAGGAGCCCAGAGCCAGGAAATGGGAAATGGTGAGCACAGGGGTGCATCTGAAGTCCTGCCTCTCTGGGGAGAGGGCACCCGAGGGGTCCTGGCAGAGGCACCTCCCTCCAGCAGGACACAGAGGGCACCTGTTCTCCCCAGCATGGGGCCAGCAGACATTGCCTTGAGGAGCTCTCGCAGCTGAGTCTGGGGTGCCACATGGTGTCCAGCAGACCAGTGGCTATTGGTCCTGTCCATGGAAGGGACAGAAATATCTTGGCAGCTCAGAGATAGGGGTTTAGAAGACCATGCAAGAAGAGCAAGAGATGGCTGAAGTAATCCCGGGGTGTGAGAGCTAGGAGTTTGCTCCCTTCAGGTTGGAGACCAAATATCTCTGACTTCCCACTGGTCCCACACATCCAGTCTTCTCAGTAGAGCTCTTCTGGGATTTTGCTGTTGTGTTTCACAGGATGTGGACCCAACTGTGTAACAGGCAGGAGTGAGACACATGGCCAGGCAACTCTGGGCATGCAGTCTGCCAAGGCAATTTCTAAGTTGAAGGGGATGTAGCCAATGAGTTGAGGTATCTCCAGGTGTAGACAGATATTCAGCACTTTTAGGATGGTGGCCTTGTGTGTAGCATTTACTCTGCCCACACAAAACAGTGTTGGAATATAAAACATTTTTTGAAAGTGCTCTTAGACTTAGACAATAGTAACATTTCCTGTGTAAGACAGTCCATAAAATGGAACATGAGTTGTTCCTCACTTGCTCATCTCCATAATTCCTTCAAATCCAGTGTTTAGATCATCCAGTCAATAGGCCTGTGAAGTATCAAAGACAGCATAACTAACACCAAGACCTCTACAGGAGTAAAAGGAAGGACAATGCAATAACATGTCCACAGAGAATGAACAGACATGTTGTAAATTCCAGGCTGCCAGATGGGGAGTGCTGAGACTGCATGGCTCACTCTCCTGGAGCTAACCTTCAGTAGCCTCTTAGAGTCTCTGTTACTGACAGTACTACAAGTTGGACCAATTGATGTTGCTACTTTCACATCCTGCCTTAGTTTGCAGAAGACCTTCAGAAAGGCTGTCCTTAAAATAAGGTAGTATATCAGAGTTCCCAAATAGACAATTAGGAAGTTGCAGACATACAGCTTGGTTCTCCATTTGCCAGAGGAGGAAAATTAAATTGACATGAGTTTGAGGGTTTTAAATACTTGAGTTCTTGCCCTTAAATATCTAAGAAGTATTCCTGGGAAGAAAGGAGGCATGTAGAATGATCCTTCTCAGTCCGTCTACAAGCAATGATCCTTCTCAGTCCGTCTACAAGCAAGGAATGTGTCTCCTATCTCCAGCAGGAAGAACCTGAGTAGTGTTGGAACAATCACCATAAGAGCGTATTTTCAGGGATTGTAGTTGGTTGTGAGTGGAAAACTCATGGTTCACAGTTGCTAGTTTGCATTGTGTAGGAACTTCACACATCTAAATTGTCTGCCAACTAGGTGCTGCAAAAAAAAATGAATCCATTTGATTCATGGTTTAAATTTAAGATGAGCACTAGAAGTTGAACATCTGTTGACTGAGATGGCTGTGACTTCAGCATAAGACTAAGGAGATCATCAAATATAGAGTGGTGTAAGGGCATCTGATATCTGCTTGGATGATTTGATATGAAGAAAAGGAACAAGCTGTTGTTAAATGGGAGCTCAACTTTCAACAGAGCTCTTTTTCTCTCAAGCTTTGCTTCTTAACTGAGAGTTTAAAATACCATGGCAAGAAATTGGTATTAAATCACATTTAGGGATTCCTAAAAAAAAAAAAAAGATTTAAAAAAAAATTCATCATATAATGCAGACTTAGAGGTGTGTCTTTTTCCTTGAAATTTTAATTACAAAGGTTCTTCAAAAGTACATCCATCTTTGAGATGTCCTTACAGTCTACACCTAGTGCGCTTGTCTGTTTTTCTGTAAGTGGGGTTGTACAATTAAGGTGATTGCTAATTTATCAAGTCCATCAAGGATATAGGTGTTCAACAGGGTTGAACAGTAAACTGCTCAATGCTTGGCATTAAACAATTCAGTGCAAATAGAAGAATGACAGTGTAAATTCAGTAAGTCTTGCTGGACAGAACAGTAATTAAAAACTTTTTCTAAGTGTGAAGAGAAATAAGACACATGCAATATTTAACATTTCATTTGAAAACTAATATATACAATTTTCAGCAACCAAAAATTCCATGCTCTTCCACAGACATTATTAAAATGTATATATTTAAAAAAAAAAAAAAATATTGTTAGCAATAGCAGCTGTGACAGAGCATGTGATGTTGATCACAAGATAGACACGAATTCCCAGTACACATTTAGAAAGGAAAGACCTTTGCCACTTGGATTAGACTTGAAGATGTTGAAAAAGGAAAAGAGATCAGAAAACAAAACATGTAAAAGAGACTAAGAAGAAAACAGGTCACAACTGCTTTGCTAGTGAGAATGCCTGTGTATGATTATTTCTAACCATACCTTCTAATGGTTCTTTCTGGGCCCTTCACTACAAGAAAGACAATTTGTTGCTGGAGCAAGTTCAGAGGAGGGCAACCAAGATGGTGAAGGGTCTGGAGAACAAATCCTATGAGGAGAGGCTGAGGGAATTGAGATTGCTTAGTTTGGGCTGAGAGGAGACTTTATCACTCTCTACAACTACCTGAAAGGTTATAGTTATAGTGACGTGTGTGCTGGCCTCTTCTCTCGAGTAAATAACAACAGGACTAAAGGAAATGGCCTGAAGTTGCACCAGAGGAGGTTTACACTAGATACTAGAATGAATTTCTTTACTTAAAGAGTAGTCAGATGCTAGAACGGGCTGCCCAGGGAGGTGGTGGAGTCACCATCCCTGAAGGTATTCAAAAAACTTGTAGATGAGGCACTTCAGGACATTCTCTAGAGGGATGGTGAGGTGGGTTTTTTGGTTCTTTTTTTGTTTTCTTTTTTGGGGGTTGACAGTTGGATGTGGTGAGGTCTTTTTCAAACATGAAAATTCTGAAAAAAAAAAAAAAAAGGTGTGTGTTCTAGAGACTAATAATTATATTAATGAAAGCTTTCAGGCAACCTGTCCTGAAAAGAAAATCATAATGTTTTATCATCTAACCACTCACATGAGTTTTTGTGAAGAGCTTCTGGGGTACACAGCACTTGCTGTGCTGTCACTATGAAATACAGTATATCATCAAGGGAAGATATTTGAATGCTAGTTCTTGGTAAAGGATCTACTGAAAGAAGAAAAAATGCCTTAATGCAAAAAGGAAAGTTAAATAGATCCTGTCCAAGACTGACTTTCTCCAGGTCTTGTTACTGTCTCTGCAGGGCTGGACTCCACTGCAGCTGAAAACAAAGCACAGCACAATCAGAAAAGAAGAGATGGAGTGAAAGCAGTCCCTGCATACAGAATTCCCTGCTCATCAGAGTGTTATGGGCAAGGTCCTGCAGTGATGACATTTCCCAGGGAGAAGAAGAGACTTAGGCATACTGAAAATAAACCATCTTGAGAGAGATATCAAGTAGCTGCCTCACTTTCTGCCAGCTCTTAAAATATGACTTCTCCTCCATCAGGCTCTGTGTTAGCAGACAGACAGAGAATAATTAACAACACATTACAGTCAAAGTGAAAATATGTACATAGACAGAGATTCCCAGCCTATAATCAGGCAGATTCTCACAAACATTGATTTTAGATTTACACTGTGAACTAGAGGCTCAAGTTCATAACATTATAGCATGGATTTAAATTACACAGCCTGGAAGTATGGCACCTTCTTCATTACTTTTATCCATGAGTTTCAATGTGATCATTAGTTGGTGAAACCTCATGGCCCTTGTTCAGGTGTCAGAAACTCTTGTCTAAAACAAACCTAGGAAAAAAGTGATCACAGGCCCCAGATATTCATATAGTACTCTCCAAGTGACCTACTTATCTCCCACTCAGAATGAAGTTAACAGGATAAAGCAAACAACCTCTGCTATTGAGCTCTGGGAGGCTGGAGAGAGCTCAGAGCTGTTTAAATTCTGCTGCAGTAGGAAACCTCCTCTTGTGGGTCAATGGCCTGGAGAGCAGGCTCAGGTTAGTACTCAGATAGCAGTGTCTCCTGTGACTGGGAACAGGTCACTTAATTGCTCTTCATAAGGTGATCAGGGTCCCTGATGCCCCATCCAGAAAATGGGAGGTGCTCAAAGCTATGGGAAGAACCAGGAAGGTCTGCATGGATGAGCTGCTTTCTGATAGACCATGAGCCTTCATGAACTAGGCATGGGTGCAGCTGGGAGAGCAGAGATGCAGTGCATGTGTGCCTGTCCCACACTGTGTGTGGGCAGGGAAAGGGCTAGCATGCAGTGTGACAGACATCCCACCAAGGACAGGTTGTGGTTGGGTGAGTGAGTGAGATCAAGAAGAATGAGAGACATTGATCAGTGGGGAAACTGAGGTGAAGTAATGCAGGACAGGGGATGTAAAGAGAGAAATGAGCGAGGAAACTCTGTGGAGTGACAAACAGTGCAGAGAAAATGCAGTAATGTGGGTGCATTGTATATGAGAAGGTGATGCAGCAAAAAATTTGCTGGAATGGAAAGGGCTTGAGCTAATATATATGTCGCACCTATAGAAATCAAAGAGGCAAACTCGTGAGAGAATCATCCATTTCAGAATGGAGTGTTCTTTAATTGATGATTAATACCCTTCTCTTTAACATTTCTTTTTCAGTCTCAAAGAGCAAAAATTGGAAGAAGAGCTATGTCCTTTGGAGATGGAAGTTGAGAATTGTGATGGATTCCTGTCCCCGTTCATGCAGATTTGGGAGACTGCTTCAGTCCCACACTTGTTACACACCCAGTGTTTTGGAGTGCAGTTCTGAAACTCAGGCTGTCTTTCAGTGAAATGTGAGTTTTCCATTGGCTTTCTGCATGACATTTTCTCATTTCAGTGTTTCTTTGTGAGTCACTCAGTGAGAGGCTGTGCCCCAAGAGCTTTCTGCAGAGCAAATGCAGCCAACAGTGCTTTCCTATGAGGCAATAATTACATTCATTGTCCTATATGTATACCAACAGACTCATATTCAGACCATGTGTGTGGAAGGTTGTCGTCCACTTTGCATGACTGGAAATATCAAGCCCAAGTTGGTAAGAAATATCTCATCACATGATTTGGTGTCATCTCATACCATTATCAGAATAACATAACTTCCAGAAAATACGCCAAATATGCAAGGGACGCTGTAAAGTATAATGAAGGAAAAAAGGCATTTTGCCTGCCTAGCTCTTTGTTCCCAAAGGAGTATCCTCCTCTCCTCCCACTCCAAACAGTTTGATTTAGTCCTGGTTCCTGCTTACACACAACAGTAATTCTGCATCCCTTCTCCTTCTCACAATGGATTTGAATGGCAGATCTGAAAGAAGCAACATCAAAACAGCCCTGACTCCCAGACGGCATGGGGCACCACAGATTGGCAGCCCACAATTCATTCCCTCACCAATTTCTCCCTAGAAAGCCATGTGTCTGGTCTGCCTGTGGTGTCACTGAACACCCCTACCTCATGCTCATACTGTTCAGATGTGCCCATTGCAGGAACGAGCCAGGTTTCCATAGCAAAAGTGCACAATAAGCATAAGATCTGTATCTACTACTGTTAAATTCCTTTGCTAAGAGTGCTCAAAATATATTGGTGTTCTAGTATATGCTCATGGAAAACATCACTAAAAATTTTAACAGTTGATCTTTACTGCTGCCTTCATGTTAGATGGCGCTTCTTTTCAATGACTAACTGCAATTTTTCCTTAGACATGGCAGTGTGAATTTGTCATTAGTTTTTTATCTTTTCTTCTATACTTAAAGTATAATAAATATAAAGTAGAATAAAGTAAGTATAATAAAATAATAACTTGTAAATTTTGCTGAGGTACCAGAGAGAATTCTGACAGAACCTCTGCTATCCTCATAGGAGAAAGGACCTGAGGAGATGGAAGAAGAACGTGGTTAGTCCAAGAATTACAGATGAGAGGCCTATATCTTTTATTTAAAAAAAAGAAAAAAAAAAAATTTAAAAAATCAGAGTAAGAAAGTATATAATAAAAAATTATTCTTGCCCTTTTTGTCTTTTTGGAGTAGGTCCTTTTCTCCAGTATTGGTTTCAGCTGTGGAAGCTTTATTTGTCTGGTTCAGAAAGCTCTGCAAACTTTTCCAGACTTTTGGATGTCCTTACGGCTTTTGAGACCTGACTGTGTGCCTGATCCCAGCTATTCTGAGCAGTCTGCTGCAGTACCCCTATGTTAAGATCTCTTTCTTGTACCTCTCTTCTTCCCTTCAGTCTGGAGGTTACCTCTCATCTTCCTGTTCTGTTTACCTGCTGTCAAGTAAGGCCCAGTCTTCCCTTCAGAAGACTTCATGTGACCCACAGTGAAGCAGGACAAGGCTTTCTCATCAACACCTTTTAACAAAATACCACTCTTTTGACTGCAGGGTTGAAGAGAACTAATCACAGCCGATGGTTAAGATGAGGATAGCAATATATCAGCTTTTCAATAGGCATCCCAGTATTTCATTGGTTCCAAATTTTTGGCAATATATTCCAGTCATGTGCAGCCTGTACCCTCCAGAAACCAAACACAAAACTAGTCATTACAATCAGACTTTATAAGTAAAATCTTAGGCTGTTCACTGACAGATCTTTCAAAGACATCCAACTGATACAATCATCTGTTGTTCTTTCTTCATCATCTATGATAATTTTTAGACCCCAAAGTGTGCATTCCACACTGCAATTCTGTTAGGCAGGAATACTTGAGAAGGCTATTTTGTGTGTATTGAAGGAAACAAGAAGCCTAAGATTCAGTGTAAGACATTAATCACAGAAAATTTTGAATAAAAAGCAATACAAAAGCGTAGGGTACTCTTCTGTTCTACACAGAGGGATGATCAGCTTCTATTATGACCAGAGATCCTGGAGTTAAATTTTACATGTTCTTATTGCATTACTCTGGATCATACTTCCTTGAAAGGTGTATAGTCGAGGAGTTGCCCACAGATAACTAATGTTTCTTCTGTGAAGTGGGTAAACCACATGGTTCGGTCACTGACTTTAGATAAAGCACTGCTCATATGTTTGGAAAATCAAGGGATTTCCAGATGATGTGAGAATAGATTGAGATGAGATGTATGATATGTTTCCTTGAGAAATCCATACTTCACAGCACAAAATAACCTTTCTCTAAACTTTCTGTACAATTCCTTTGTGTCTCAAGCACTTTCAGATCTAAATTCTCTCTCATGTAAGTATAGAAAAAAATCGCAAGATTTGAATATTTTAAATCTTTCTCTCCATTCTGGTTATAGAATTAGCTTTGTTTCAGTAGGCTGAACCCAGAATAAAAACCTAATCCAAATGCTATAGATGAAATACATACACATTTCTCCTTGTTGCCAAAATAGATTATTTAACATATGGACTTAGGAGATGGACTTAACACTCAGAGGGTTACTAGAATAATCTGGGAATGAGAGTGCTAGCATATGACATGTTCTTAGCTAAAGGAATTAAATTATCAACATATAACAAAATAAGTTGTCCCATAGTGCTGAATTGCTCTCAAAATGAAAAGATAAACACATAAATTAATTTGTAAAAATTAGAGATGTTAAGTATTTTTTACTGTTTAGTGTTAGTTTTTACACTAATCTTGAAGAAAATTCCTGATGGGATTTGCAGCTTGCAAATGCTGTTCTCAGCTATGCTGTTAATACTTACATAACATGTCAAGAGGAATCTTTGTGCCTGTGGATCCTTAATGAACAGACTGATAAGGAATGTGTAGCCTCATACTGGATATCCTTGGGTAAAATAAGACCACTCAGGAATGCTGGCATGAGACAAGGAGAAATGCTGGAACACTAATTCTCTGGTGCAAAGCTTCTTGATTCTGACACTTCTGCTAAGATGTGGTCAGGCACCGGATCCTGGAGGTGGTAAGAACACTTTTCACATAGAAAGTTCTTTTTATTCTATAGAAAGGTGGGCATAAAATAAATGGAATGAGTGATTTCTCTCTTCCTGGCGTAGCATATCTAGCCTGTGTTATTTTTTGTGGCTTATCTGGGTAAGATGTGTCTTTCAGGTATTTAAACTACCATTCCAGATGATCAGTGTTAAAAAGGTTGGAGTAGGAAAGAAGTTGAGGTTATTTCAAGGGAAAAGCCAGTGATAAGCCTAATAACTAAAAGACTAACTAACCTGGTTATATGTAAGATATGTTGGGCCAGTTACTGGCCTGGCTCTTGTAAAGACAAAACACAAATGAGCTAACATTTGTGTCTGTTGCTGTTCAAAAGATCCTTGTATCGCAGGCTAGCTATGAATGGACTGAGGTGGCCTTTTTATCTTCTGATCCTGTTCCTTTCTTTGGAGACTTTCTGCAGTGCTTGATACGGTTATTATTTGATCACACAGCAGGGAAAAAATAAATTACTTGAACTTTGGAAGTTTCAACAGTTGACTTTAAACCCAGGAATGTGTTTATTTTGCTCTGATGACATCTAAGTAACTGACCACTGCATAAAAGTAACAGGCTTGCAAAGACAACTGAAGAGGGAGGGCAAAATCAGCTAGCAAGTAGACAGTTAACACAGAGAACTTTTAGGTTTAAAGAGGAACAGCTCTTGAGTGTGCATGAGATTTCTATGGTTACTCAAACTCCTCCTGTCTCTGCAGTAAATGTCAGAGAAAACTATGTGAGCAGTAAGTCCTGGGCAAGGAGGTGGCATTCAGGATGCCCTTTCCATCACATGTCAAAGCAGCCGAACAGCTTCAGTTACAGGTGAGTGGGGTGGACATGTTCTGATGGCGATAGAAGGGGAAAGAGAAAGGCAAAGGATTTGGAGAACAGCATGAAAGGAGAAGAAATTAAGACAGTACTATAAACTAATATTACCAGACACATGATTAATTGGCTTGTTTCTCTGTTGACTGACAGTATGTCTGTGAGAGAAACAGGAAGAGATTACACTATGGGGACAAATTTGTTTAGATTTTCACAACTAGCTTTTTGATGCCCTAAGTGGATGCTGCAATTATACACTTTTTTTTTTTTTACTTGTTTCTTCATAAAACAAAACAGACTTCTAAACATTAAAACTCTTTAAATTACACAAGGCATTCTCAAGTGCAGAACCAGTTTGTAGTATTGATACCACATGAGATATATTCGATTAGTAATTCCCATATTCATTATTTACATTGAAAAAAGAAGATTCTCAAAACCTGCTTTCAGTTTGGAGAATCATAGGATAACACCTCTCACTTGAAGACAGGATATACTGGTGTTCATCAAAATTAGCCTAACAAGGTAAATTTGCACTGACCACTTCATTTGGTCGCTGACATGCCAGGTGGCCCAGATCAGTCTCTTCAGCTCCCTGACAAATCCCTCCAGTTGGACATGTATTCCTGAAGCAGGATGCCTCATAAGCTCTCAGAGCAGAGACATCTCATGATCCAACACTGCTGATTCATTAGCTACCCTTGGACTTTACCTCTTTGGGATCTGATTCCAAAGCCTTCCTGTGTGCTGAACTGTAGTATTCCCAGCAGTACTGTGGTGATGTTGGGGCTGTGCTGCTGGCATGGGAGGGCTGGGAGTGAGCCCATTCTGCAGGAAGTGTAAGAACACTGTCATGAGACCTGAGCATCAAAGCTCAGGTACTAGGTGACTTCCCCCTTGCCTGTGGTGTGATGGAGAGCTTGTGGTGTGACCTGTTGAACTTTATTGACAAAGACTATCCAATGGGAAATGTTTTCAACCATTTGTGCTATTACTGTGACAGTGGTTTTGTGCTCCAGAGATCCCCTGCCAATCTCTTGCCATTCATACAGGACAGAAGCTCTATTTGAGGCCATTAACATAATCTATTTTAAACTTCTCTGAGAGGTGTTTCTTTATGTCCATTATGGGCTAACATTTCTTTCAGGACCTGTGTACTAGTACTGATCATATGACAGACAGCTAATTCTAAAAATAGTGCATCACTGTAAAGCAACCCCTGACCTCCACACATAGCAGATAATCACAAGTCAGTATCAAGAAAAAGAAAACTTTACTTTCTCAACAGTGCTCTATATGTGTCCTATTAATGTAATATATTGGTTCCTCAAAAAATCTGCCCTGTAATTCAAGCACAGGAAAATGTGTGAGCATGGAAAATCTGTGTAAAGATGGCTTTAGGAAGAGCACAACTTGTCTGGGATGATTACTTCAGATTGAAAGTTACAGCAAGTTGCAAGGA
Organism: Actenoides lindsayi; assembly: GCA_025331215.1. NCBI lineage: Eukaryota > Metazoa > Chordata > Aves > Coraciiformes > Alcedinidae > Actenoides > Actenoides lindsayi. Next base: position 926 of record WTSP01018253.1, on the reverse strand, counting down.
TCCTAAAAGACCGGCACAGTAAAACACCATTTAAGAGTGATGAGAGTCTAAAATCCTTGGGAATATAATTTTCAAGTAAGGTAGATCATATATGTAAGGCATTTCTAATTGATGGTAAATATTTTTATGATTTTATTTTGTTGAAAATATATTTTCCAAAGTAAAGGTGCTGGTTTTCTTATTCACATAATTAGCAATCCAACTCACTGAAATGTGGACTGTTTCCTACTATGGAAACTTTCTAGGTCTGGAACAATAACATACAAACACCAATGGAGGCAATAGAATTCTCCAAAAACCTTCAGACACATCAAAACCTCCTTTTTTTCAATGTTAATATGTGAAATATTACAATTCCTGCATCCTTTCTTTCTTAGTTCAACAGCCATAAATGATGCATCTGTCTGTCTCATCTAATCTTCACAAAAGTATTATGTTTCTTTTATTAAATTTCCTTCTGAAAATCTGAGACAATTTATCCAATTTCCCAGAGCTACATTTTTAATTCTGGTGCTATTTTGCCCTGCCAAAGTGCTCGGATGCCTCTCTCCCACAAGCTCTCAGGCCTTTCATAAAGTCTGCAATGTAACAACTGTATGAGATAATTTCAGCAGGTAGTCAGGATAATCATAGTGTGATTAAAATGGCAGCTCATATGGCAGCTATACAGTACCATTCCCAAGCGTGGCACTGAATGCTCCTGCTTTGAAAGCAAACAGAAATCCCGGAATGGGATATCCAAGTGCTATTTACTGGACACTGTGTATTTCATCCCAGCGACTCTAGGCCCTAGAGGCCCAGGTTTCTGGCAGGTTCATTCTGGGACAGCCTGTTACATCTCACTAGATCTATCATGAAGGAAAAGTCACATTCTGGCCACACACTCTTCCTCAGAGAGGGGATCTGCAAAGCCAAGGGCATGAAGC
>WTSP01018252.1:0-32329 GCA_025331215.1 Actenoides lindsayi | reverse complement strand
CGTATTCCATAACAAATGCGCGCTACAAACAATGTTTGCCTTAGATTAACAAGGAACAGACATTAGCAGGGTCAAAGGGATTTAGCTGGGAACATTTTATAGCTTCTCGGGTTTGCGGTAATTGTATCTGTGTGATTTGAATGTATCTTGTAACCTATCCAAATTAAACTCTTAAAAAAATGCTAGCACGCAGTAATGAAGATGATTTTTTATAATTATCTTAAGTACTGTGTATAGAAAACTGCTGGCACTGTTTGTAATAATTTGGTTCTGTGTAATATTGTGTATTACATCTGCTATGCAGAAATATTAAGTTGCCTCTTGCAGTACAAGGAAATTAGTGGTTATATCCAGCAATACTAATTATTTAAACCTAGCAGTTACATTAAAAAACATACACCAACATGCAGTTTGAGAAAACTGAGAGCAGATGTCCATAAAAATTGAGTATTATCATTACTAAAGGCAAGTGAGAGAATGCTATGGTTTATATGCAACCTCTGTTTGGGAGATAGCGTGCAGATGAATGTTGTCATAAATGTAAGATTGTTATAATAGTTATAGACTCACTTAAAAGTTAATAGCACTGAGATCTGAGGAACACATTATTGTTAATGGAATTTATGTGTGTAAGTCCCCGTGCACTGCTTTGAAAATATACCCCTTGAAATATCTCTATACACAGTGACTATCATTCTGTTGCTTTATTATGCCATTTCTTTTCAGGTTTTAGGAAAATGTTAGTTCCACTTATGAAAAGGCTTTATTATTTGTATGCAGGTTGTAGTTAGATTTTAAGTTTAATATGACACTTTTCTGATTTTCTACCTCATGCAGCTTTGTTGGATGTAGTCCCTGACATCGCTTTCCTCTGTCCCTTGTAGAACAATATTGTAGATCTATCTCATATGAAACTAAGCCTTAGAAATGGGGGCAGGGGAATGATATTTAATGTATTGGGAAGGTATTTTATAGTAAAATTGATTAAAAGGGTTTTAAACCCTTGGTTCCTGCTGAGGGAGAAATCCCCACTGTAATCACTGAAGAAGACAGTCATCAGGTTGCTTTCCAAGGATTCCATCGTGAGTCTCAGAAGCAGTTTCGCTGCGTGGGTCTGTACACTGAGTAGTAAGGCTAATTAATCTGAGAGCAGCACTGTCGTAGTGTAGCTATTCTTGAACACCCTCAGCCAGCTCACCTATGATGCAGGGATTTCTGCGCCACACTTTACTGTGTCACATCCCTGGGTGGGTTGAAATGATCGGAATCGTTTTCGAGATGTTCTGAATGCCAAATTGTTTAAAGCATCACCAGTACCATGCTCGTTAAAAAAAATAAATAATAATAATAATTAAAAAAAAGAGAATGAACGAAAAAAAACATCACCAAAGTTACATTTCAGTTGTGGGATTCATTCATCTGCATATTTTCATATACCTTTTGAGCTTTTATATACATCCAGGCTATAACCAGGGAAACTGGAAACACTTCATGTAATGGTTTCTAGAGGTGCAGCTTTGAGGAAAGCAGCAGTTTAGAAACTTGCTATAAAGTCGCAAGTTGGCAGGTGTACACAGGTCGTTTAGATCTAGCACAGCCTTGTTTCTCATGCTGCTTCATTTGTAGAGATGAGGACAAAACCGTTTTAAGTGGTAAGATAAAGGCAGATATCTGGCTGTTGTATTTAAGCATTTTGGAAAAGCTCGGGTGCAATGATCAAGTGCTTTATTGAATGTGTGCCTTTTGCTCCATGTTGCTTGAAAAATGCTTTAATTAAATTATCAGCTGGCTTAGAATTCATGTAGGCACTTCTCAACTTCATCGCCTGTGAAGTGAAATTCTCCAATACCATCCTTTTTTTTTTTTTCTTTTAATTATTCCTAAGAGCACCCAAGTGGATATTTTGCAGAAAATATCTTTATACACAAATACATAAGAGAAGACTGAGATTCAGTGTTCGAAACATATTGCATCCACACTGAATTTAACCTTGATGTTTGAATGACGTGCTGATTTTTTGTTAATACTGAGTAGAGCTAACTCTACAATGTATTTAATTTATCTCATTGAAAGTTGTATTAATTTGACTGTTAGTATTGCAAAGTTTTCTCTGATTTCACTCATAATCCCTTTGTGTCTTTTTACAATATTGATGCTGACTGTTTCACTAGACTATATTCAACAGGCACATATTTTTTAGTTGTAGAGAAAAGCATAAAGGACTTAGAGAAGGGTAACAAGGTGATAAATGTAGAACAGCTTCCATATAAACAAAAATAAGTGAGCTACAATTCTCCAGTTTGAAAACAAATTTAAGATGGTAGGATACGATAAGAGGTCTGTAAAATGGAGGTATTATAAAAAATGAAAAGGTATCAGTAGTTGCTCTAGTGGGAGGTGTCCCTGCCCATGGCAGGGGGGTTGGAACTGGATGATCTTTAAGGTCCCTTCCAATCCTGACAATTCTGTAACTCCTCTGCTGGCTCACTGGTAGCACACAGACAAGATTTCAACAGCACAGACCAGCAGCAGCTGCCCTGTTGTAACCAGCCTTCATGGCTAAAAAGCCCCAGTTAAAAGTCAGTGGCCTCAACTCCAAAAATTTTTTTTTAGGGAATTGTGATACCTTGTAATTTACTCGGTTTGAGTTCTATAAATTAGTGTCACCCCTTTAAAAGGTAACAAATCCACCTCCCACATGCATATGGGTACTCTTTTCATGACTTAAATCCCTTTTGAACACCAGTATTTATTTTCACAGAAAGAACAGGTATATTTTCTTTAAAATAGATGCTTTGAAAGGACTAGAAGCAACTGTGAAGAATGAAAGGCTGAAATTATGTATCAGCATACAGAAAAAAAAAAAAAGAAAAAAAAAAAGGCATTTTTGTGTTGTCCCAACTGGACCAGTTCTGTTCTTTCCTCCTCAAAGAAATCCCCACCCCCCCAGCAGAGCAGATACCATTTAAAACGATCAAGACTTTTTTCCACTGAGTGTTGCCCACTTTTGGCGTCTGACAAAACAGGATCTTGTGCTTGTCACACACAAATATTCGGTCCAAGACGAATTTGGAAACAGCAGTGTGAGAGAGATTCCTCAGTGCAGTGTCTCTGCAGACATTCCTGAGCAGCTCAAGTCTTTCCATGTGAACCAGGGCTTGGTGGATCAGATTTCCAGAAAAAGCTTTTCCCGTTGGCTTGATGAAATGCAGAGGGGGAAAGAAAAAACAAAAAGTGCAAGAATTTAGTTTTCTAAAGTATAAAAATCCTCAGACTGTGCATCCTAATGACTCCCAGATTCACAATTAAAACACTGCTATGTATTCACTAGAGGAGTAGCTCACCATTTCCTTCCCATGCTGCCACTGTACACATTGGTTTGACACTTAAGTCATCATGTAGGAGTAGAGAGTAGTAAGAGCTTTTCCATACAACAATTAAGTCTGCTGCAGAGCAGCATGATCTTCTCCGTGTGGATAAAACATACTTTGACCAAGGAGTGGAACTCCCACAAAGCTTCAACAGCCAGTAAGAAAGCTTCTGAGGGGCTGGGACAGGAATTTCAACAGAAATTGTGCTTTAATCTCTGAGAAGATAAGGCTTTGGCATGCTGACGTGTCTGTCTGGGAAAGGAGAATTTAGGATAAAAGTTGTGTTGGTTTCTAGCACCTGTAGGCATTCAATGTTTCCATTCATCCAATCTGAAACAAAATTAAGTGGATAAAAATTCACACGACTAGCATCAGCATTTACTGTGGCAGGTAAGAGAAGCAGGCAGGATTCCCCTCCCCAAAAATGGATGAACTGTTTTGATACGTCTCATTTTTCTGAGATGAAGACAGAAACCAACCACCTCTGCCTCACAATTAGTGGGGAGGGTAAAAAGGAGCTCGTCTGATTAACAGGTGATGGGGAACCTTAAATTTCTACTGCCAAATCTTCCCCTTTCCACTAATTGATTTACACAGTTGGCAATCCCCGGCATCCATACGGACAGGAGACGTACTGATTGAGAACAGACCTGCAGAGAAGATCTGGGGAGAATGATGAATGAAAAATTGGCTGTGTGCTGGCAATGTGATCTTGCAGCCCAGAAGGCAAATCCTGTCCCGGGCTGCATAAAAAAGAAGTGTGGCCAGCAGGTTGAGGGAGGTGATTCTGTCCCTCTACTCGGCTTTGGAGACCTCGCCTGGAGTACATTGTTCAGCTCTGGAGTCCTTAGTAGAAGACAGACATGGACCTGTTAGAGTGAGTCCAGAGAAGGAGGATGAAAATGGTCAGGAATACCTTTCCTATGAAGGAAGGTTGAGAGAGTTGAGGTTGTTCAGCCTGGAGAAGAGATGGCTCCAGGGAGACCTTCTTGTGGCCTTTTAATGCTTATAAGGGGTTCATAAGAAAGACAGGGAGACTCTTTACCAGGGCCTATAGTGACAGGACAAGGGGTAATGGTTTTAAACTGGAAGAGAATCGATTGAGATTAGGTATTAGGAAGAAGTTCTTCACTGTGAGGGTGGTGAGGCACTGGAACGGGTTGCCCAGAGAAGTTATGAATGCCCTGTCCTTGGAAGTGTTGAAGCCCAGGTTGGATGGGGCTTTGAGCAACATGATCTAGTGGGAGGTGTCCCTGCCCCAGGCAATGGGGTTGAGCTAGATGATCTCCCAAGGTCCCTTCCAACCACTCTGTGATTTTAGAATCATAGAATAGTTTTGGCTGGAAGAGACCTTGAAGATCATCAAGTCCAACCTTATTCCTAGCCCTATCAAAAACCACTAAACCATGTCCCTAATTTTAGGCAGTGTCCAAGCTACAGACGAAAAAAGGAATGGTTTTCCTTTTTGTCTCAATCCTCCATAAGGAAAAAAAAATCTCATTCTACTTTTTCTGTTTGCTACTCTTCTCCAATATCCCCTGGTCAGAATGTAATCTCAACAGCCTGACAGATTGTTTATCTGTCAAAACAATTCCTTTTGCATGCAACCAGGATTAATATTACTGTTCTGTGTTTCACGTTGTCAGGAAGTCAAGAGGGAATAGATTTAGATCCATAAACCTTATTATCCTCTTCCATACAAGTAAAGGGAGATATTAAGACTCACTACAGAGATCTGCCACTGAACAAAGTGTTTCTCCCAAGTATGTTGAGAATAACTGAAATGTCAGGGTTGTTTTTTTTTTTACATAGGAAAACAGAAAGTGTTGTGTTTATACAGAAACCTACCTTCCATGCTGCATCACTCTGAATATAAGATGACTTAAGTAACCAACTGAAAAGAAACTGGCCTTGGCTCACCGGGTAACTGGTTGGAAATTTACATTTGCATAAGGGGTTTTCAGAGTTTCCTTGTAAATTAGCAAATACCACATTTGTTCTGCTTTATTGCCGAAAGCACAGAACTATGCATCTAAAGGATCAACGGGGACTGAATACTATTGTGCTCATGTTCCACTTTGGAAAAACGCCGAGATGCGAAGCACAAAGAGCACAAAATATGAAAAAGAAATGGAGAGCTCGGGCCGAGGACTAAGAGAACAGACAAGACACAGGCTTGCCCTTGGGAACAATGACCCTGACCTGTGGCAAGGCAGAATACAAGTAATCCAAAATTGGGCCATTATATCTAAAAGGCTAGCAAAAATGACTGTCTTGCCTTGATAAAGCAGCACTGTAACAATTTTCTCCTAGAAATGGCAACGCATTAAGTTGAATCATTCAGATGAAACAAGACAGCAGGTTACCATAACAAACTAGCTTTGTGAAGCTAAAATGAATTCTGTTGGCTCTATCTAAATAGAACAGTCTGAATAAATAATTCCTGTCTAGCAATTCCTTTTAACAACAGGAAGCCCTTCCTTAATCTCTTATTTTTCTCCCCCTCTTTAATATGTGTAACCCTTATCTCAACAGTATGCACCTGGAATTCTTCAGGCCAATGTTTCTCCTCTGGCACATGCACCTCCTCCACTTTTGTCACAGCTGTCAGTATCAATGGCTCTTGCTTGGCACCGTAGCCTAAAGAAGGAAGAGAGATAAGAGCATTACAGAAGGTGGGGGGGAGAGGCAACTTTTTCTGCTTTGCAACTAACACAACGGAACATCACTTTCTGTCTTAAGCTTACAAAACATCAGGATTTGTTTCCAAATGGGAAGGCACTAGACAAGGCACAAGACAGACTATGAATATTTTCAAGGATGTCCTCTACGGGGATTTTGGATGCAACTTCAGTTGAGTTTTATCAAAGAAACGCATCCATTCTCTTTTATTTTGGTCTTTTTTTAAACAAACTATGCAAAGAGACACAGAAATCGTCTGCCAGATGTGATATGATTTACAATTGAGTAAAACTACATGGATTTGACAATATGAGGTTTTTTTACTTTTTGCTCAACTTCCCAAAGCATGTTCAAATAAAAAAAACCCCAACCTTAATCTATCAAGTTTCTCCTTCCCCTCAACAGAGGTTTCTTCTGTAAACTTTTAGACACTACCAGAAGAAAAGTGACTTCAAGGACCACCTTTTATTTCTTTGGAGCTCTAAGTAAACAGCTCTAACCAGCAATAAATAGGAGATCCCCTCTTCCTTTACTACCAGACTGATGGCCTGCCTTAGAGACTGCCACAATGAAGGAACAAACTCACCTGGTAACCTTGTTCTTTTTTAAGTGATTTTAGGGCAGCTAATAGTTTGAGATCAAATTAAAGTAGGCAAGTGAAGAACCCTTTGCATGTTTTGCAATTGGTATGCTACAGGAAAATGGTAAGTAACACAGGGCTGGAGCTTTACTTTACATGTAGCAGAAAGATCAAAAGTAATTTGAAACAGCTTTCTCTAACCACAAAGCAAAGAGAACACGACTTCTCCCTGAAATTTTATTTCCATCCACATTGGACTCCTTCATAGAGTTTCTTCTATGAATAATATCTCTTCATCTGCATCCACAGTGGCTTACTGTTTTGTGGTTGAGAAAATGTGCGTACTGACAGGGTCCTTTTCTTAGAGAGCTCTGCCTAAAGTGGATTTTAACAAGGGGCGTGCATGATAAAGCAAATTAAAACCAAAAACAACGTAAGCACCCAAGTGATCAGGTACAATACATAGTGTTAAGTGCAGGCTTACTTCACAGTGTCCTTTTGTAAAGTCAAAGCAATCTGATTCAGTGAAAGACCAGTTAAAGTATCTTTCATTATGACTAGGTAAATGCATGCCTGCATGCTACTAGAGATGATGGACAGAAGTTTGCTCCTTCTTAATAAGGAGCTCCCGTTGCTCACGCGCCCAAGCCGTCAGTAAAAGGCTTAAACAAAAGAACATTCACTTATTCATTGAGCATCTGCTGGTTTTGTTCTTGTTGCTAATAAGGATCCAAATAAGGAAAGTTTCTGACAAGCTGTATTTTGTTAAGCCTAGAAGAGTTCCTCCAGGGTTGGCCATCTTCTTCAGACTTTCTCCAAAATTCCGTTGGCATATCCAAATTACTTCCCTTCATTAGTCCCAGTACAAACACTGGCATCTTCAACATAACTACACTTAACAACTGTCCTGCCTTTGCAGGACTGGAGCTTAAGAAATGACACCATCTTCTGCTCAGAGAACTATTCAAAGGGAAAGGAAGATTCAGCAGACACCAAAAAAAACCCCCAAAAAACCCCCAAACAACAAAAGCCCCTCCAAAAAGGAGAAAAAGGCAAACCAAGGTAATAAAAAGCAAGTCAATGCAAATTCTACTTGTTTTTGAGTTGGTTTTTTTTTTTTTTTGTGGGGAGGGTGGTTTTTTGTTTTATTTTTACGACTTTTTAATCCTCTTGATAAAATCTGATGGAAAGAACCACTGAAAGAATAACTGAGCCAGGAAACAAGAGCTGGCATAGAATGAAATACTGAAAGATTTAACTATCTAACATAAGACCAGCTTATTTGCAGATGTACTGAGGCTCAGTAACTGCTGGGACCAAGGAAAGCTTCTAGCCCACAGTTCTCACACGTAAGACTTGCTGTGTAAATCTCCACACAGAGGTATGATATTTTAAAAAGCAGACCTAATATATTGATCCACTGTCAAATCACTGAAACAAATGGCACTCGGGATGTCAGCCCTTCAAAAGTTAGGCAAAAAATGTGTAAGGAAGATAGGAAAATACAGATCTCTTAGCACTGTAAATTATGTCATTGCCTTCACCCTAAACTTTCTGTGTCGTGGCTTTGTAGCTCCTCAGCAGACAGAAAACTGTAACATGCTGCGTGGTGTCATCAAATGGCTTAAATTCCTCATCAGCTTAATACCATCTGGGCTACTTAAGCTAAGCAAAAGCCTATAAGCTGTTTGTCAGTCAAACAGCAGAGGATAAAACTGAATGCAAGAAGCAGAGCAGAGGTTGCAAGGCTAAGTGCATTGCAGATGAAATAAAAACTTTCCACAAGTTTTACATAACACTGCAGCCTCGGGACAAGCAGTCACAAGAGGACAGAAACTAGCATCATGTCAAGTGAACTCTTTAATTCCTTGTGATGTCTCTGCACAGGTAATTGTGCTCTGTTGTTATGTACCTGATTTCTAGTAGATCAAGATAGAGTGTATTTGGAAAAGCAGCCCTCGCTGCCAAACAGGATCTGTTATTAACCACCAAAGGAAAAAAAAAAAAAAAAAGACACAATGCTAGGTTTGCAGACTCCCACCAAAAAAAGCAGAAACTGAATATCAGCACCGTCACCTCTAGAAATGTAGCTGTTGCACTCTCAATCCTGCTGAAGAAGTGGTAACGCCGAGAACCGTTTTGGGGAGAGAGAGCGTTTGTGATGAAGCACCATTCAATCTGCTGTTTCACATCGAACCTGAAAGCTGAACTTACCATCTGGGTCTTTAAAAGTCAACGTGATAAACTTGCTAGCGACCATGAACATGAATATCACCCAAAAGCATGCAGCTAGCAGCAGCCACTGATGGTTCATGTTGTCAGACGGGAGCCATATAAAAGCGTTGCTTCCTGTTTCAAAGAGGAAAGATTTGACACGTTCAGGATTTGTGGTCCAGTTTAGAAAAATACTTCCCAGAACCAAAATGACAAACCTCCAATACGTCCACGGGTCATAAAACAACGCAGCAGATTTTGCATCTGTCTTCATGTCCTTTTGGCTGGGTGTTTAACCAAGCTTAAGGCTGAGGCAATGTAACCACCAGCTGCTATCAGAGGGAGGTTTTACTTCTCCTTCACTCCTACGTACAGATTCCCAGTCCCCTCTTCGTGCTGGCAATAGCACTGTCTGTCTGACAGCCCAAGGAGAAAGACCAGCAAAAGTTCTGGTTTTTTTTAAAGTTGTTTATTTTTTCAATTTAATTTTGTGTGACAGTTCACTCTAGAAAAGGGAGGATGAAGAAAGCTCTCCTCTCGGTGGTAGCTAGTCAGCAGATCAACCAAACTCCAACATAAACAGTATTCTTAAATATACTTATACATCTATATGTTCTTATAGTTATCCAAAGTCAGCTCCTAACATGTCACACGGACTCCTCCCCTGCCCAGCCTACATGAATTACAGGCTGGAAGCTACCGAGCCAGAACACCAAGCTTAACCTGACAAACTATTTAAATATATTAACGTCTATTTTTACCTTGTCAATTTTATTGCCAGCAAAGTATCATCCACAGGTTCTGGAAGAGGTTTTATTTCCATTATGCTAAGCACTAGCCACACAAATAACCTTTTTAACAGGTTTCCCTGCAGCAGTGCCTACTACCTATAGCTGCATCCCGACAAGTAAGCCTTAGAGACAGGACTTACCCAGGAGAGCAGGAAGGAAGACTTAGCCAAGAAAAAACATTATTTCATTTTTAAATACATCTCAACAATTGAGAGCACAGATTTAACGTGCAAAGAAACCACAGGCACCGCCTGAACCAAGCAGAGTGAGGATGAGGATACTGCACCAGATCCCAAACACGTGGTGTCTGCCCTACCTCCCAGTTCCTAAGTTTGCTGGAGTGCTCTGAGCACTTCTTAGCTTGATTTCAGAAACTCTAATCCTAATAAATTATTTTTTTTTCTGGTTAAAATTAAGGTGCAATATAAGGAAACCAAAAAAATTTTAAGTCCCCAGCTCTTAAGAGAAATGTACAATTTTAAGCTACCTCTTCCACTTAATTTCCAGCTTGTGATGGGCAGTGCACCCAGTGAAGCACCGGGGCCTACAGAGAGGACCTGCGAAAGCTGCACTGCAAAACTGAACCTTCTGCAACTTCAAAAAAAATAAACAAAACTCAAGAGCAAACATCGCTGCCTACATATCAAAACCTGAGACTCCTCAGGAGTGAATATTTATCCTGCAAAAATAAAGTACCACCGTCTCAGTTGTTGCTGAAGAGAGAAGACACCTGAGGACCTGCACTTAGGTGCTGGGAAGTTCAAGCCTCAACAAATTCTTCGAGGATACACACAATACAACTTCAGAGCACTTAACTCAAGAGGACCTAACACAAAAAGCTCGTACAATGAGATCCTCTCAACAACCCCGCGAGGTTTGTGCTTGTAGACTGGGGAAGAACTGCAAACCCCAAAGCGCCCATGCAACTAGGATGCACCAGGATCAAACTCCATCCTAAAAGAGCCACGTGCAACTCCAACGAGAGCCCCGTCTGCTCTGTGATCACACTTTCCACACAGGCACTCAAGTGTATTGCCAGGGAGGAAAAGAAATGCCCTCATTCTCATTTTTAACTCCTGCCAGTTAATATTTCTAAGCAAACTTTGTCTTAACGTGTCCATTATATACCAGTGTTCCACCTTCTTCATTCCCACGCAGCTCAGACAGCAGATGTCAGCCTGGTTTTGACACTGTTCCCATATGCCTCCCTGTGACACCAGTACTACAGCTACAGGTGCTGACTGCTTTTCCACCAAGCTTTTGCCTTCCAGCAACGCAAACGTTTCCAGGAAGGATTCTCACAGTACCCGAGAGAAGCAAAGTGTCTTCAGGGTATGTCAAAAGCCTGCGCAGGCAAACAGTTCAAAAGAGAGCTGGGATGTAAAGATGTACATGAAATTGGTGAGAGGAGGAAGAGAACAGAATATCTCCCATTAATAAAATAAAAATAATCATCATTTTTAGCTAGCTAGGATGGCAGTGTTCAGGCTTATTCTTATTTTCTCAGCGTGGCATTTTTCAGTTTGGCTCATGAGAGGTCCCTTTCCTCCACCCCTTCTTTTATGATTTTGTTTCCAAGTCCTTCCAAAACCACTGCCTTTAGGTAAAAAAGATGCATCGACTGTCTTTTGGACAGTTCCAGGTGCTGTGACCTTCGTGAAGGTTTCTCGTCTCCCACCTTCTGCTGCGATTCCCTAGCTGCCAACTGAGCATTCAGTGTCCACGACACCTTATTCTTCAACATCAAAAGACTGTTGGCCAGGAAGGGCAAATAATACAGCGCGAATTCCAGGGCACTGACCTCTTTCCAGCCAAAGTAGTTCAAAAGTTATTCTCATCCTACCATTGCACTAGTGCAAAACTTGCCCTCAGATTCCTGCTGGAAAACAACCACGTCTCAAAGTTCCTCGTTTTTCTACCTACCACAACACTCCCCATCTCCTGTTTAGAGCATTGAAATTTTTGCTTTCATTTTTGTTTTAAATTCATCATTTTTGCTTTCAGATATCACAATAATCTGGAAAATTTTCCAGCCCTCACGGGTGAAATGTGAACTGGATGTCAAGACCCAAAACAGAGCAATGATATTTTCACGTTTTTGGGTAGCTCTTCATTCCAAACACAACCAAACCTGTCTTCAGTGCAGCAGACTGACAGAAGCCTGCAGAGAACATTCTGCAGAAGGAAAACCTCTTCCAAACCGTCAGCTGTGGACTTTTCAGAGACACACCAAATGGCCCGGGCCACATCTTTCTGTCCAACCCAATGATCTGCATAAAGAATGGTAGAAAGGGCCTCCAACCTTCACAGCATCCCTGCCAGCCTGCCCGCTCCTACAGTGGTGATGGATGCACACCGTTCAGGAAGGAATACTGAGCTACACCCCCTTTATGTAAATCGTGTCTTGGATTTCTAAGAAGTTGTGTTCAACGACATGGGAAAAGCTGTCTCCACGTGCTCGGACCTGAAAAGCAGTTAGTGCACGCAGGACCCTGTGCTCTAGGACCAGGAGAACACCACTTCAGATGAAGCCACCTCCAAACAGTACATGACAACCTCAAGGACTGGACTCGGAGACCACAAAAGGGACAGAATTGCAGTCGAAACCTTAACAACAGACACTATTACCCTGCCATATGTCAAAGCTGCAAGGAAAACATTAAGCACTTCTGTCTACTCCTTTTTTTTTTTTTTAAGGTGCACAGCAAATCTGGGACCATCCTCATCAATGAAACAGTCTCATCAGAGGATCTGTCTGTAACCTAAATTACAGCGGCTGGCACTGTTACTCCCTTCTAGCACCCTAAACAAAACTCCACCTACATCAGCAGCTCATTACCTACCTCCAGAAGTTCAATAACCCAGCAACGCTTTTAAAACAGCGTGTTTATGTCGTTTCCCTTTCTCTAGATGTTTAATGTTTTGATCATTTTCATACAGGGCGACTGCACTTCCCATTTTATCTCCAATCTCACTGCATTTCTGCTGCCTCTCCTATTACTTCTTTTCTAGGGAATACATGTACTAGCTTCTGGTATTTTTTTTTCTTTAGTAGTTTCCTTCAGCTTCCAAATATATATATACACACATAGCAAATATCCCCAAGTCTTATACTTCTTGCCTAAAACATTTTTTCTTAGCAAGTAGAAAAAACAAGAAAGCCCTTGAAGGTTTAGTCTATTTTCTCACACTGAAACATACACAGGGATTTCTCAGGTTTCTCCCTCTGATTGCAATTCTACACTTTTTAGGAGAAAAAGATCCCCCAAACCCCTCTCTCCGTCCGTTCCTCTGCCATTCCCTCCCTGGGCTACTTACCCCAAAGACAAACGGTCACATACCCTTCAGATCAGCCCGATGTCAGTTTTGCACGAGACAAAAAAATGTTGTCTCGAACACACAGGAAAAAAACCGAACCAAAGGTCAAGACACAAAGCACAGCAGGCTTGACCCCTGGCCTGAGAGTTACCTGTTACCTGGAAAAACCACTCGGGCTTCTCAGAAGAGCGCTGTCTTCACGTGACCGACAGGACAAAGCGTAGAAGATTGAAACCCCAGTGGAACTCAGCGCACAGGCGCTGCTCTGCGGGTTGTGCAGCTTGGATAGAGGCTCCTGGGCAGGACCGTCCCTGCCCGCGTCGGGAATGCGGGTGGCACGCTGGTGGTCTCCAGCTACCCACTGCTTGCCCATCAGCGCACGACTAATGATGTCATTTGAAATGGAACTGGTGACAAAGGCCACGAGACAGCTAGCTGGGGTACCTAATCCTTTGCATCAGAGCCTCCTTCGTGTCATCTTAAAAAGTTAAGAGATCTGGATAATCGATTACACTTTAAAAAAAAATAAAATAGAATTTGGACTAAAAATCTATCACATGCTCCTTCGGTAAGTTGCGTGGTGTTATACCGTATAACAGGCATTTATTAAAGCTGGTTCTTTCCCAAGGCTTTCCTCCATCCACCCCGGTGGCACACACAGGCCTACGGTTGCTGCTCCTCCAGATACCGCTGGAGAGAGGGGGTCCTCCCGCAGCGCCCCCCATTCATTCACCTGGCAGCGGGAAGAAAACCAGACTCCTGCAGCAGCTTCGTAACCCAGCGCAGCCCGGGGCCATCTCCTCGACCCCAGGCTGGGAACAGGACCCTGCCTCCTCACCCAGCACACCCCTACCCTGGCTGACAGGTACCAGCTCCACAGGTCACCCCCCCGTGCTCTTCATCGCTGGAACGGCAGCGGCTCCTCTCTCCCCCCGCCCGCATCGGGGCTTCCCGGGGAGTCAAGGTAAGGGATAAAACCAGAGGATTCCTCGCCAGGAAGAGGGGACACGGCGGCGGTCTGACCAGCTGGGGATCAGCCGAGGCGAAGGCCACCCCCAGCCCACAAGCCGGGCTTCGGGCGCACGGACACGGGCTCGACAGCCGTAAAGTTTTCCCGTTCCGGAGGAGGGAGCAGGGCGGGCTTCCCCTCACCCCCGGCAGGTACAGACAACAAACGCCCGCAGCGACCGCCGGCTTCCCGGGCCGGCCGGGGGAGCCTCTTCCCGCGGCTGCCGCCTTCCAGGCCTCCCCCCCGCGGGTGCTCCCCGGCCGCGGCCCCGCCCCGAGGTTACCGGGCCTCCCTCGCAACGTCCCCGGCTTACCGGCCCTCCAGCGCCGCTCCCCGCAGCCTCAGCTTCTCGCGGCGGGGCGCCGCCTCTGCCGGGGGCCCGCCTCACTCGGCGGCGCGGCCGGCCCGCTCCGGCGGTCCCGGCCGCTTGTGCTGCATCCTCTCCTTCCTTCCTTCCCTCCCTCCCTCCCGGCTGCGGGCGGCAGCGGCAACGGCGGCGCTTCCCCGCCCCCGCTCAACCTCTGCTACTGCAGCAGCAGCAGCAGCTGCCACCGCCCGGCCTTGCAGCCGCCTCCATTTCCTCCCGCCGCGGGCAGGCCTCGGCCGCGCCCCCAGCCCCGCCGCCGGGAAGGAGAGGAAGGTGAAGGCCGCTGCGAAGACGGCTCGGCTCGGCTCGGCTCCGAGGAGACGCAGCGCCGCGCCCGGCCGCCCGAAGGCGGGAGGAAGGGCTGGAGGGCGGGCTGCGCTGCCCGCCCCGCCCCGCCGGGTGAGGAGCGGAGCGGGGCGGCCCAGCTCAGCCCGGCCCTGCTTCTGGTCGCCTTCAGCCTCTGCCTCGTCTCCCAGCCCCGCCGCAGACCCCGACCCGCGCCGTCCCCCGGTGGCTTCCACTTTTCCCAGGCTGGCTAGTGCTTCTCGGCGAGGCCCAAACAGCCAGCGCTGGGTTGGACTCGCGTTTATACGCGGGTATCCGTTGTGTTTAGGGTTGCTTTTTTTACTGATAAGAGTATCTTTAACAGGTCACTAAAGCTCACGTTTCAAAAAAAAATAAGGCTGAAAGTGTGGATTTTATGCACCTGCAGGACTCCCGTACCCACAGATCCCCTCCAAACCAGGTGCTGGTGGCGAGTGTATTTTGTAACAGCTCTTTAAGCAGCTCCTTTTGGATGCATATTGCAGTGCGTGGCTGTAGGGATGTGTTCCAGCCCTAAACTCTGCAGAAATGGGGTTCAAACGGTGGGTCAGGGCCCTCTAGATGGTGCCTGGAGGAGGGGGTGGCACCAGAGCAAAGCCACCCCATTTTAAAGCTCTCTGAACACCAAGGTGCTGGGGATATGTCTTCCAGTATGAAATTAGGTGCTGCAATGCAAAGGATGGGCTTCACTTGACCCAACAAGATGTGCTCCTGTTACCTGACCCAGCAGAACAACTGTCCTGTAGTATAGCCTCTTGTGTCTGGTCACCAGAATCGATTTGTGCACGGGGAACTGGTAATTTGAGTGGGGGGCACAGGGAAATCCCATCTTTCAGGCAAAGAATCAGAATAAACAGCATCCTACAGACAGTCTAAACTAGTCATACACGCATGCTGCACGAGAAACCTTTGCTTCCAGCCTCCATCTCCCATCTCTGCATCTTCTTCCCAACTATGCTCTCTCCTTGGAAAGATCCACACAAACAGGATAGTTTTGAGCTCAGTGATAGGAGAGGTGGATGTTCCAAAAGCCAAACAAGGAAGGAAACATGACTGAGAAATCTAAAGGGATTTTTAGGCTTGGGGAATGATCCCTGAATCCCAGGCCGGGTGATCTGATGTCCAAGCTACACAGGGTTGGCCCCTCTGCGGTAGACTTGCAGTTCATGCTACAGAGCACTTCACCCTGGTCTTCCTATGAGATCTTGTATGGAGAACATAAGACAATATTACCAATTATGGGATTGTGTGAATAAGTAAATATCTAAACAACATCCAGTCCCTTGAACCTAATTCGCTGCAAGACTTGAACCCTTATGAAGTCATGCCCTAAACCCTCCTAAAGTCTGAGGAGCACAGGGAAGCTTGCTGCAGGATCTGGGCCAACAGTTCAAGACAGGACACAGAACTGTAGTAGCAATTTCTGTTTGTGTGTCTGGTTAGCAATTTGTGACAATAATCCAATGGAAGGAGAGTTTAAAATGCTTTCACAGATAGCAATTATATTGTAAATTTATTAGAGTCCAAATCCAAACTGATACAAGCAAGTTTACAACTAGTGCCTCTTCTAGAACAAGGGAGAAGAAACAAGGGAGTTAGAACAGGCAACCTGGACTTAAACGCTCACCTCACATACTTCCCAATCTCTCATTTTCTCCATGGAGCTTGAGTCCAAGACTCGCATGTACACACCCATGTAACTGGCATGGTTTCCAATCCAGAGTCACAGGTAAGTAGGACTCTGTGTGCTATCTTAGATGCTTCACTGAATGACCAGGAGGCAGCACTCCTCCCTGTTAGAGGAGGATTTAGTCCCTCTGACCCATGCCTTTCCAGACTTGACTACCACAACGCGCCATGCTGGAGCCTGACCAAGGAAACACAAGGATGCCATGGTTGGTATGGATGCCGTGGTTGGTATGGATGCCGTGGCCAGCCAACAGAGCAGAACAGGCTAACACCCTTGTGTTAACACTGACACACTCAGTGCTATGCTGACAGCTGCTAGCCACCAGTGAAGGAGCAGAAACAGATCCCACCGGGAACTTGTGGCTAAAAACCAGTGATCAGAAAACCACATTCTCTACCTGGCTGTATGTTCGTTTCTACCGGCACCTGGGGACACCGCATCCTTGTGCCTCCCTTCCTCTACCTGTGAAGTAGAAATGCTGATAGTGATAGTTGCTTTGTTGGCAAAGCCCGCTGGAAATCTGTGGCTGTCACCAGTTTGAGTCTTGCACAGGTTCGAAAGCTGCTTCTTTCTTCAGGCTTCAGAGTGATGACTACAACTGCAGCCACACGCAGATTTCTTAATAAGCGGTCTCCAGCTGTGGAACAAATTCCTGCCAGATTATCAGGCTCAGCCCAAGTATTTTAACCTTTCAAGTATGTAGTTACTGACATATATAATAATTAATCCAGTATAAAAGGAACCAATTTTCCAAACTAAGCACAGTTAATAAGCTTTGTTGTCAGTAATTGGGCCTGAAAGTGATGAAGTTGAAGAATGCGTTGCACAGGCAACTGTAGGGTTGGATTATACAGTTGCTCGTTCAGGACAACAGGATTCTTGCCACTAATAATGCTAAACTGGAGTGAGGTTTAGTCATCAACATATGAGCCAGGGTGCTTTTTAATGCTAGCAAATTTTTACACTGCCAGAGCAGTGTAAAGGACAATTGTCTGTGTGACAAGTCACCCTCCTCTCTCTGGGATGTTCTAGAGTGAGTGTGGCTTCCTCAGAGATAAGCCTCTAAAACCAGTGGAAGTGATGCACTCATTTTTCTCTTAAGGACATGGGTCTAAACTGGAAAATTCCATCTTAATAACACGTTCAATGTTCATGCCGTTTAAAAGAGGTTTTTTTATGTCATAGTAACTCTTGTATATCTTTATTCCTGCTTTGATGTTTCTCCCAGAAGAATATTACTTGCAAAAGATCGACATCTGCAGCTTGGCCAGTCAGGAGGACCCAGTGTGGCACAGGACACCTGAGCTGTGAAAGCACGTTCAAACATCTTAAGAAATGATTATTTGTCAGTGGCAGGCTGCTCTTGACTGCCTTCAGTGTGAGTTAATTCTAAACAGCATTTAAGCATACCAAAATGAGCCCCTGCCTTGGACAAGATAAGTAATCATCCACACTGCAGTTTGCATTTGAACACATCCAGCCTAATCACGCTGAAGGCACCCTCATTTTCCTTGACCTTCCAAGCTCATTCTAGTCATCAGAAGCATAGGCTTACCCTTATTGTTAAACTTATGCTGTATTTATTTTTGGCTCTTTGCTGTTATTTCGGGTTTTAATCCAATGCCAATTACTAGGATTAATCTTGGTAGCCCTTTTAGTCACGCTTTGCCTCCATAAGAGCTGACCTTAAGACAAGTCACCTGTTCAGCATCAAGTACTCAGGAAGAATAAGTCTTATTTAAATCAGCAGGAACAGAAGCTTTTCGTAGTGCAGTGAAATCACTGCTCTGCTTCATGGCTGCAGTTTTGAGGCAGGACATCTCTTGTGTACAAGAACCTTGCTCTGCAAGAGGTCGTGCATGGCACCTCTGGCATGTAGTACATTTATTAGGGTGTGATCTTCATCACCAGATTCTGTCTCTTTCTGGAACTTGAGAGAGCTAGTTTAGATGTGGATCTGGTCGATACAAACGTATAGGATACCTCATGGCCACTACAGTCACAAAGAGACACTGCAGCAGTCAAAAAAATCAGGCTCAGGAATATAGGTGTGTTAACAGCATCATACCGATGAAAGATTTACTAGTATAGTCTAAATACAATACATGAAGTGTTATATATTTCCTGGATTTTAGGGTTTTTTTAAATAAAATAACTTCAGCAAGCAGTGACCTGTAAAGTGCATGTCTAAAATAGCTGATGTATAGGAAGGACTGAGGTGTGTGGAGGCATTGGAGGGGCTTAGGGCTGATACCTGCAGCAAAATCAGACTGGCTGTAGTCGGGGCAAGAGCAGATCCATAAGCAGCAAACGAGACTTTTTTTTCATTTGAAGAACACTTTTTATTGCAGGGTAGAAGCAAATTTCATCTCGTGGTAAGTGTCTTGGTAATTGTTAAATCTTTGTATATCATTACCCCATTTGATTGACTTCTGAGTAGGGCACAAAAAGTTTAGACTGAGGTAAGTAGGTCATTACCTGAACCACCTAGTTTACCTTATATTCTTAAGACACTTAGTCTGAGCTGGTAGTTTGAAAGGGAAAACAGCTTTGTGGGGTTTATTAACAGCAATGAGCCAAATATATTGCCAGGACTGTGCTAGAGTAGCTGAGAACTACATTTAATTATCAAATCAATGTCAATTAAAATTGAACCCGATAATTCAAAACTAATTATACAGGTCACAAAATGAGTGCAGCCAACAAGCAAATTATCATGTCTATGTAGCAAGATAAGTCAATTCTTGAAACAGAAATTAGAAATAACAATTGAGTTTTAAGTCCCAGTTGTGGGTGTTTTCCAAAGTAATTAAGACAATCGACTGAATCAATGAGTATTCAGAACAAATTGCTTAACTTCAAAGTAACCTGCCACCCTCTTTTAACCCCCCTTTTCCCCATGGCCCAGGGCAGACAGCTGGATTTACCAACTTTCATTTCTCCCTGGGGCTGGCAGAATCAATCTGGCAAGCAGCTGAGTCTTCCATTCTGCTGCTGCTTCCACCGAGGGACAAATTAGTTCCAGGCTATTTCCAGGTGCCAAAGTTGCTGTGACACTGCAGGTACGGTTCTCACCATTGCATCTGTGACTTGGGCTCCAGCCAGGGCAAGCTACATGTCCCCCTGCCCCGCTGAGCCTCACCAGGAGCTGCAAGATTGGCAACGTGCAGACACAGAGCACCAGAGAGCAGAGCTGCTCTGGGCACAGATAAGAAGCGAGGCGGGTTGTTCAAGTGGGGGTTTTTTTCTGTCATTTCTCAAAGGGAAGGGTTGGGTGGAGACAGCTGTGCTACTCTGAGCCCATATTTTACCTTGCTAGTGTTTGAGATCCCACTCTAAAATGTTAAAGAAACTCATACGGGCAGCAGGCTAAGCAGAAAACACAGTTCTTGAGTGATCGGATAGCAGTAGTGCTGCTGCAGCAAGGGTCAGGAGAGCTGTTGTCTTCTGCTTGATGATCATCCTGTTAAAAACCTGATGAGACTGGGGACAAGCAGTCACACCTCAAGGAGGATTGAGGGGTGACTTGGGTCATGGGAATGTGAGAAAAGAAAAAGAGAGGTGGAGAGTGGCACAGAACCCAGGTCCAACTTGCTAATGAACACGTGTAGGGTCGGAGTTCCACTTACATTAAGTGGAACAGCTTTCACGGGGACATTGAGTGCTTCCAATCATTTGTAACTTGCTAGTTGTGGCTGGCTCTTGGGAGGTGGCAAATGTGATATATGCCAGGAGGTATGTGAACATTTGTTTCCCATATCGCTGTAGCCCAATAATTAACTGGGAACAACAGCACTCTTGTAAAGGCAAGAAGAAAATGTTCATGCCAGAAATCCTAGGGGATGTAATGCTGGAAGGGTTATCCTGAAACAACGAGCATTGCTCTACAGTCTAAACTCAGGAAGGCAAGTCTGTGAGAGTTGGGACTTGACTTCATAGGTCTTGGCACATCCTCCAGGCCAAGGCAGTGCAAAGAGTGCGTGCTCTGGCCATGGGGAGTCACTTCCCAGAGCCCGTGTCATCCTGCACACTGCAGCTCCTGTACCTTACTTCTGGGTGGTCCTCCAGCTGCATGGTCCTCAACCAAGAGTGATGTTGAAACTATTTGTATCTGACCATTTCCAATGGAAACCAAGAGCTTGTTTTGTTTTGTTTTGTTTTGTTTTTCCTCACAGAATCTGGAGCCTAGTCCATAGTTCCCTTGACTCTTAATTTAAAAAGAATAAAGAGAAACACAAGGTGGAAATTCCTTGTGTTTTTAGGGGATTACTCTGCTGCCTTCCCAAAGGTGAGCTGTTAATGGTATTACCATGCACCCTTGAACGCACTGTGCGTGTTCATACGCTACAATATTATAAAGAAAAAAGGGACAGGGGAATTCCCCCGTCCACATGTAGACAGAAATAGGGGCAGGAGGAAGAGTTAAGAGGGAGGTGAATTGTTTCAAAGAATGTGGCCTTTGGAGTTGCAAAACAGAGGTCCACAGCATTCTTTGGCCACTGAAACTTATGCTGAAGTTTCTTACCCTTGAAAACCAGAGGCATGAGACCCACAAGATCTTCTAGCTCTACCTTGATTTTCTGTGGCAAATTTTTATTTCCTTCAGCTTAACGTTTCTCAAGATCCTAGTGCACAGCCAATCTTGGGCTGCAACAGTATAAGCTTGTTCTCACTAAGGTAGAGAACACATGGGAAACTGTATATTTAAAAGGTCCCATTTTAAAAAATAATGTCTCTTTACCACATATGGCAGCCACCACCAAGGATATCCCTGAAAATATAAGGGGCTGGGTAAATATAGAAAGTTTTATGACACAGCTTTCAACCTTACTGTAAGGAAAAAAAATCTTGCTAAGATGATTTCAACATTTAATATAAAGCTTTGACATCTCCTCAAGTATAACTGATGGTCATCAACCAACTCCATTTATTCAGCTCACCCTAAGAGCAGTTGATGTTTTGGAACTATGTGACTACCAACCATTCATCAAACCTTATGTCAGGACCACTTGTGATAGATCAACCATGAGAAGAATCATGGCTTGTCCCCAGGAATTTCTTCATCTAAGAAGAGGGAGAAAGATTTTTCATCTTCTTGTTATGTATTCAGTGAAAGAGGGGTAATGGGATGAAATCTGTGTTCACAGTCTCTCACAAGCATTATAAGATACTCAGTTACAAAGCACACGGTTAAATGAAGATGTCACAGCTGCTCTTCCAACTGATATTTGATAAACAGAAATATTGAAGATGCCAGTTTTATACTTTAAACAAATAAAGAAAGTAATTGTTGTCTAATATATTAGACAATGCTTTATACCCATCACTGTAGTATTCAGTAAAATATCAGGATGTGGGTTTTTTCAGCTGATGTTGCTCTAAATTGCAAAATCTACAACTGAGCTCAAAAAGATGAAATTAATTTAAAATGATCAAGCCAAGCAAAGTCGTGGGTTTCAAATGTGAACTAAGTATTATCACAAAAAGTGGAATTTGTAGTGGTCCAGGGTACCACTTTGGAGCACAGATCCTACTGACATGACTCTATTCTCCATTCCTTTATCAATACTGTGGACAGCCCAGATCAGCTGAATTAAGCATTCCCCCTCTTGCAATCTAACATCATAAATTCTTATTGAATACAGTATTTTTTGAACATTTGGAGCCAAACCTTTCCCTTTCTTAGGCTGTCAGCTCTTGCTGCAGGGACGTAGGTCCCTCTGTTCGTCTTCAGGCCCTGCTCACAGGAACCTTACAGAGTCACAGCTCTTTCTTCTTTTAGCATAAGGGACACTCCAGCCCTGCGTTTGGAAGCATCACACCATTTAGGCACGTTTCCCCAGCAACACTGTCTTTATTTTAAATTGTATTCCCAGAAAAGAGGGAGGCTGCCATCCATCCATCCATCCATCCATCCATCCATCCATCCATCCATCCATCCATCCACTTATGATTCCCTCTAGACATTCTGTCCTGTTATTTTTGACATCATTTAACTACTAGGCTTTCCCTGGCTTGAAAAAACCACCTGAGCAGTTACCATGTGTTTTCTTGTGCCATCCTTTCCTAATTTACGTGCATCTTCCTTGATCACTCCCTTCATTAAGGAAACCCTGTCACTGAGCGGTGACTCGTTGATCCACCCAGTGCAAAGAGGGCAGATTGTTTTGTTCTCCAGGAACGATAACAATGGCAACACACTGGGCTTCATTCTCTTGGATAACTCATGGTGCTAGGTCATGCCTAGCACTGTTGTCTCAACGTGCTCCTGGTACAGAAGTTATTGGGTCACATTGATTTCTGCTGTTCTCTCAATGATGTTGCTGGGGTTAGAGTAGGGAAAATTCATTTTGGCGATGTTTTCTCCGAACAGGAGGCAGGGAGCTCTGCTTGATTGCTTCTTTCTTTGTTTTATTGTCACACTGTAGTCAGTAGGAGGTTAACCTTAAGACATCGCACTCAGGTTTCATTTTATCCAACTCCTTCTTCCCCCAGGAAAAAAAAAAATTAATGTAAAACCAGCAGAAATTCTATACACAAATATGTTTCTCAGAGAGAATAGAGGATATTTTAAATATTTTTCAACTGATATCTTGTATTCTGGAAATATGTCCCATATACTCTCTAGCATTTGTTTTTGAAATGGTATTATTCATCAGGAAGCTTTAATATAGTCTTTACTGGCTTCTTTAATGTTGTACTCTTATATCTTCCTACATTTCATCATAGGTGAATTGGGTTTTAATTCTACATCCCTCTTCACTCTTCCATTAAACATTCTCTTCTTTAGATCCTGTATTGCTGGCCAGGAATGCAATAGCTTTGTCAACAGAGAGGGAAAAAAACAACATTCAAATTGCATACAATGAATTCTGCTGTCTCAGGACTATTCATCCAGCTAAATAAGCACAACATGATATCCAGTTTCATATGGCTTCATGAGCATCACATACCTCTAGCCATCTCAAATCTCTGAGGTTAGCAGTGGTAAACCAAAGAGCATTCACCAATTCAGTAACTTCAATAACCGTATCTTTTATATTAAGTGATGAGCTGCAGCCCCAGTGTGTCAGTCTCTGCTAAAACCTCTCCCCAGTAAGATGTCCTTAGGAGAACGTGGCTGACATAACCGTTGATGTGGCTGGCTGCCTGTTTTGACTTTTCCTCCTTGAGTAATTGAATCTTTCCAGGTAGAAACCCTAAATACTCAAGTGGTTTTAAGTGTGGTGTCTTAGAGAAAATTATACTGTGGAGAAAAGTCTGTCTTCTCCACTTACATGTAGACAAGAACGTGAGAGGTCTGTGTAGCAGGGCTGAGATAGGGAGGTACTGTGTTGAACAGAATATGAGGGATAGAGTGCTCCTCTGCTGAGTCAGCACTTTATTTTCTCTGTGGATAGTCACTCTGAGCTCTGATAGTCCCCCAGCTCTCCGCTCCATTCTTTCTCATTATTTCCCTCAAGTCGTGCTTATTCTCTCTCAAATTTTCCCCTTCTTTTTTTTTTTTTTGGCTTTGGAATAATTTCTTCTTTATTTCAGAGCCCCCAGAGCCAGCAGAAAGCATAGCAATTGCCATTTAAGACAGACAAGATGCATTTTCAAGACTTATTACTCACCTTATTGCATTTGATGGACACTGCTGCTAGCACTGAGGGATGAGCAGCTGAGTCACTATCACGGGGAAAATGGGCTCCTAGTTTAAGCCGAGTCAAGACTGAATTATTAACAGCACTTAATTAATCAGCAGTTGGTGAATAATATATTTAAGATCAATGCCAACAGATAAACCACAACACTAGACACTCACAAACTGAACTCCTACAAATTTTTGAACACCTTTCTATAACTAATCCCAAAAAATTTGAATCCCACACAGGGAGTAAGGGGGTGCCCACCCCCCTCCCCTGCATGTGGGTGTCCCCTCCTTGCCCACTTCTCCTTTGGGGTTGTATCTACTCTGGCTGTGTGTGACCCTCCCACTGCTCCTGACACCCCCTGAACCCTCCACGCCACCAAGGAAGTTCCATTGGGCCACTGGCACAGGGTCCCTCTGCACTGCACCCTCCAGCTCAACCCTGCTGGGTGCTGGCTGCCTCCCCCATTCCACATGGGTGCTGGGCAGGGGTGGTGGTGTTGGGGGGCAACTCGTGGCACTGCCAAACTCTTCTCTGTCCCCACCACCAGGCCACTACCCTCAGTTACAAAGTCTGGTGCATCTTTTGTACTTCTTCTGAAGACCACACCGCCTTTGTTTCCAAAGACTCCAGTTTGCTGGTTACTGTTAAATCTTGCTGATGATTGTCTTCTTCTTTAACGGCACCAGTTTGGGCAAACATCCTCTTTGACAGTTTCTGGTGCTCTGCTCATGGGTGCTGCTGACACTCAAGTTCCTGTCTTACCAGGCCTTTTTACCAAAGTTGGTCCAAATGAGCAATTCCCCACACAACTTTTTGCTGGCAATAAATACTTCTAAAGAAGAGGAAGTAAATGCAGATGGGGGATATGAGCTAGAAAATGCCACTACACTATTGACCCTCATTTGTCTTGTCTGGCCCCTGCATCATATTAGGAGAACTCTTTTTCTAGACATTTAGATCTACCACTGGGTCTGGATCTTGGACTGGACACTTTGGTCTAGGGGCTCAGCAACGTGCAATCCCCACGGCAGAGACCAAATCAGCAGAAGGGCTCATTTATGGAGTCCTTCCTGCATTCAAGGTTTGGCCTACGTGGAACAACTGAACTCCAGAAGATAATGTGTAAATAGGTGTTAATGAAGCCAAATCCTGTTAAGACAGAGCGCTTCGTTCTGTGCCTGTAACAAAAGCCACCGTGCTGCTGCAAACAGACCTTTGGGAAAGGACAACAATTAAAAAAAACCCTGCATTCAAATTTATTAGAGGAGGAATTTGAAAGCTTTCAAAAGCCATGAAGCATGAAGTGCTCTGGGACTCAAGTGTGGAGAGAAACAGCTCCTGAGGCCGAGATGCACTTCTCAGTGGAGGCTGTGGGGGTGGCATCACTACTGACAAGCAGTTCTGGACCTTAAACCAAATAATTTTAACAGAAAGTATTAACAGCTTTTAGTTGTTTGCCAGTCTGGTCTGTTCGCTAGACTCAGGAGCGGCCGTTTCCATGCAACTCACAGTTCCAATATTTTTAGATCAATAAAATGCTTTAAAAGCTGACAAGCTTTTGCTTTTTGCTGCATTAAAGCTTTTACACAGTGATATAATCTAATGGGATAAGAAAATGCTCAGACCACCAAGTGTCCAGGCATAACCACTTTGGCCAAAGGGCAGAATAAAGGTTATCTCCAGTCTTACAGCTGTCGGAAGTCAGAAGACACACAGGGAAATGAAATTTCACGTGTCAGAGAAGCAATCAGTCAATTTTCAACGCCAGTAAAATTCTGTGTAAATGCATTTGACCTGAAACAGTGATAAAATTAATTGCTTTCATATTAAATGAGTCAAATTACTTCACGAGAAAAATACAGATACCTTCAGCAATAATTGTGAGTGACAGTGTTTGAGTACTAACTCGTTCTGCATGGCACTCAGCTCAGATCTCTGACAGGACTAAGTGCTGCTAAATGTGGCAAAGGGAAGCAAAGCTTTGGAGTGCCCAGGGGCCTGAGCTCACAGTTACTCACACACTCAGCTTCCTAGATGCATCATTTCCTGTGTATGGTCTTAAAGTCAGGCAGATAATGAGCAGTATCACCAACACAGGTTGGTGGATCGTAAGTTATTGAAGTGGATCAATGGAGTCTGGTGGTTTCTTCTCTCTGGATGATGGGTTTAGACTGAGTGTTGTTGGAGGAAGCTTGGCTGGGTAGTAAAAATGGTCTACGATCTGAAGCTCAACATGATGAGAAGCTCACGTGAGCTGGCAGTGTGCTCATGCAGCCCAGAAGACCAACTGTATCCTAGGATGCATCAAGAGGAGCATGGCCACCAGATCAAGTGCGATGATTCTCCCCCTTTACTCTGCTCTTGTGGGACCTCACCTCAAATACTGTGTCTAGTTCTGGTGTGCCCACCATAAGAGGGACATAGATCTGTTGGAATGAGTCCAGAAGAGGCCACAAAGATGATCCAAGGGCTGGAGCACCTCTGCTATGAGAAGAAGCTGAGGGAGCTGGGATTGTTCAGCCTGGAGAGAAGGAAACTCCAGGGGGTCCTTATAACTGCCTTCCAGTGCTTGAAGGGAACCTACAGGAAGGCTGGAGAGGTACAGTGATGGGACAAGGGGAAATGGTTTTAAATTGAAGGAGAATGGTTTAGACTGGATCTTAGGGAGAAGTTCTTCAGTACGAGGGTGGCAAGACTCTGGAATAGTTTGCCCAGAGAAGCTGTGGATGCCCTGGAGGTGTTCAAGGCCAGGTTGAATGAGGCCTTAAGCAACCTGGTCTAGTTGAGAGGCATCCCTGCCCATGGCAGGGAGGTTGGATTAGATGATCGCTGGGGTCCCTTCCAACCTAAGTCATTCTGTGATTCTCCCCATAGCCAACTCTTGGTGAGACATTTGTTTTAACATATTTGCTTCACGTATACTAATGAAGATTTAGGATTTGGGTTTTGCCAGAAATCTGAGACATATAGTATACATCTTAACCTATATCCCTTAGTCTAGTAATCAGTGTAGAGTATCCATTATCACAGACTGTGGTAATCCCTCTATAAACACAAAATCATCATTATATAACTATTACATATAACATATATTACGTACAACTATACTCAAAGAAAATTAAAGCTACGAATTGCTACGAGTTAAATCATTCAGATTTAGGAGGCAGGGATGAATGAGCATTGGCAGTATAATTCAGCTATTAAAATCAGGTCTGGAAACTTCTGGTAGGGCAAAACCTAAGAATGCAGGAACAAATCATTCTGGGCAAATCCTTGATGAAAGCTCAATCACAGATATTGACTGAGTTATCCCACCAGTTGCCTAAGCAGAACAGTATACTGCTTCCCTGTCCAGGAAGCACCAAATAAACTTAAGCCAAGTGAAAGTTCCAGATTGAAGACCTTTTCAGATGCCTCTAAGTTTACTAATTATAGTGAACTTTCAGCCCAGTATAGCCCATTGCCACAGTACTGTTTTCATACAGCACACCCTGGTAGGTGCAAATTGTTTCATATCAGAGGAGTTTCCACTTCTCTGGTTGAATCTATCAGACATAAAATCATGTTTATCCAAGGAATAAGCCAAAAAGATCTTCAAAAGAATGCAAATGTTCAGATTCCCAGTCTATGGAATCATAGATTCATTAAGGTTGGAAACAACCTTCTAGATCATCAAGTCCAACAGTCCATTGAACATTATCATCACCATTAAACCATGGCCTGAAGTGCCACATCTAGATGTTTTTCAAACACCTCCAAGGACAGTGATTCTACCCCCTCCCTGGGCAGCCTGTTCCAAGGCCTCACCACTCTCTCAGTAAAGAATTTTTTCCTGCTATCCAACCTAAACTTCCCCTGGTGCAACTTAAGCCCATTCCTCTTTTCCTGTCACTAGTTACCTGGAAGAAGAGACCAACACCCATCTCACTCCAACCTCCCTTCAGGTAGTTGTAGAGAGTGAGAAGGTCTCCTCTCAGCCTCCTTTTCTTCAGACTAAACAACCCCAGCTCCTTCAGCTGCTCCTCATACGACGTTCTCTTGAGACCCCTCATCAGCTTCATTGCCCTTCTCTGAACTTGCTCCAGCACCTCAATGTCTTTTTTATCCAGTGGCATCCAAAACTGAACCCAGTGCTCAAGGTGCAGCCTCCCCAGTGCTGAGTCCAGGGGCACGGTCACTGCCCTGCTGCTGATGGACACACTATTCCTGATCCAGGCCAGGATGCTGTTGACCTTCTTGGCCACCTGGGCACACTGCTGGCTCATGTTCAGCTGAGTTTCCACACTCAGACCCTTTTCTGATGGGCAGCTCTCCAGCCACTCCTCCCCAAGCCTGCAGCGTTGCCTGGAGTTGTTGTGACCAAAGTGCAGGACCTGGCACTTGGCCTTGTTGAACCTCATCCCACTGACCTCAGCCCATCGATCCAGCCTTTCCAGATCACTCTGCAGAGCCTCCTACCCTTGAGCAGATTGGCACTTGGCTGAATTTGGTGTCACCTGCAAACTTGCTGAGGGCACACTCGGTCCCCTCATCCAGATCATCAATCAAGATATTAAACAAGACTGGTCCCAGCACTGAGCCCTGGGGAACACCACTGGTGACTGATTGCCAACTGGATTTAGCTCTGTTCCATAACTTCCCCATCATCACCCATCCTTGATTTTGATGCTCTTGGTTAGCTTCTTGTCTTTGAACTCTTACCCTATGGGCCATGCTTTTACTGATCCCCTGAAGATATTTACTTGCTGGCCTACTCAGCTTTTTATAGCTGTAAAGTATAGCAGTCCAGCTACAAGGAAAAACGTACAATTGCCTATTCTGCACTTACTTGTCATTCTGACAACAAAATCAACACCTATACTAGATGACAATGTGTGCTAGTAAAGCAAAGTCTGAGCCCTGAGCGCTCAGCGGAGCCTTGCCCATACAAAAGCAAAAAAGAGACAAGTCTCTCACTGCTTGGACCACTTGTCTGTGCTGGAAAGGTAAATGAGTGTTAAGTAAACCCACATTAAACACAGCCTTGTGTTCAGCATAAATAGGCTTTGTTATAGTTAAGAGAAGACAAGTAGTGGAGCATGTCTGCAGGCTCTACAGAAGGTTTGCCTAATAAATTACCCCACAATTTCTGCAGCTTTTCTCTTCTTTCCAAATGGGTCATGAGTTAGGTGTAGAAAGCCCTCAGAGCAGGATAAGGCTTTATTTATTTTTTTTTTAATTCTAAAATTATGGGTGCCATGATATTGCTGTTGCTAAATACATGTCGAGCCTCCCGACTCACCATAAAAAATCCTCTTCTTTCTCATTGACCCCCACTGAAGCTTCATTTTCATCTCATTTATTAATCACTGTGGGCACTGAAACTCTTAACCTATTTCCCTCTCTGTGTGCAGGAAGCCCAGGACCTTAAAGCAGGAATTTCAGTTGTGCAGTAAAAGTATGTCTCATCAATGTGGCTTGGTGCTGATACATCCAGTGGCAGAGCTGAACCTTAGCTAACACCTACAACATGAAATGTGCAGCAGCAAAGCGAGTTCTGATTTCAGGAAGGTGAATGTGTCTGTGGCATCACATGTTCAGCTATTTGAAATTTGAGTTTTAAACACTTTTCCCCCCTTCTTCCCTCATCCTCCACGCTCACTGATAAAATACTGTTTTCAGTTTGGCAATAAGTTGTGCTGATTTTTCTTAATGGAACTTATACGACTTAACTTTTATCTCACGTTTAAGTCCAAGCCTCACTCTAAGCAAATGAGTAACTCCACTGGCCTCACTGGACCAACATGTAGGCAAAATTTGCTGAAGGAAAGCACAGAGTACATTTACACTACTCACTGGGAAGGGGTAAAATAAAGCAGCAGATCCTTTATTGTGCAAGAGAAAGGGAAAGGTTCAGGTAGCATCCTCGATTTTACATCAGGAAGGGGTAGATTTTACCCACTCAGCATGATCACACAACCCCTTCCCTATGCTATTGCAAAGAAAGATCCCACCCCCAAAATTCAGGCATAATAAATTACTTTGAAAGGGGCTATTTAACAGGCTATGGGGGACAGAAATGGGAATATAGACAGGTAATGAGTAGCCTATGAAAGCAAGCAGCAGACTGTGACTCCCTTACCAGAAGACAGGGGAAAGCCAGGGAGCCACATCTCATTACAGTGAATAATCACTAGCAATGACTTGGCAGCTATTTAATAGTATTCTATGCAAAAATGTATCAAATAATTAGGATTTAAAAGCATTCGTATCTAATATGCTAGTATTCAAAGAGACAGTAACAAGCACTGGATCTAGAATGGCTCTCTAAGATCCCGTGTTTCCAGAACACCCCTTCCCAGTGATTTGGGTGCAAAATCTGCAATAAGCATGGCAACGGAAACGCTGGTGGTGAACAACACTTTCCAGTTTGGTTAAAGTGCCAAAAGACAGAACGAAGATATTTAATTAATATGAAAATGTGCAATCCTTCAGAGTACCTTTACCTTCTATCATTCTACTGCCTACCTCTGATGGGCCCAGCTCACCCTATTTCTGTGGCCGTGTTGGCTGAAATGAAATTACACCCAACAGGAACCTGCTTCTTGCTGCTATCCAAAAGAAAAAGGCTCCTCCTTTTCTGAGAAAATTTAGCAAACAAGAGAGTCCTTTCACTCTAGGATTGCATGGACTGGGACAGCGTGCTGGGTTCGGCTGGGGTAGAGTTAATACACTTCACAGTAGCTGGTATGGGCTGCCTTTTGGATTTGTGCTGGAACCAGTGGTGATAACACAGGGATGTTTTAGCTGCTGCTGAGCAGAGTTAAGTGCTGCTTGCACAGAGTTAAGGCCCTTCCTGCTTCTCAAACCACCCCACCAGCGAGTAGACTGGGAGGTGCATAAGAACTTGGGAGGGGACACAGCTGGGAAACATGACCCCAGCTGACCAAAGGGATGTCCCATACCATATGACATCAGGCTTAGTGATAAATGCTGGGGGAAAGAAGAAAGAAGGGGAGGACATTCAGAGTGATAGTCTTCCCAAGTAAAGATTATGCATGATGGAGCTTGTCTTTCCTGGACATGGCTCAACAGCTGCCCACCAATGGGAAGTAGTGAATGAATTCCCTGTTTTGCTTTGCTTGTGCACAGATTTTTTATTTACCTTTTAAGCTGTCTTTGTCTCAATGCATGAGTTTTTTCACTTTTACCCTTCCAGTTCTGTCCCCCATCCTTCTGGGGGGAGAGAGAAAGCATCTCCATGAGGCTGAGCTGCCGGCTGGCATTAAAACACAACAGACAGAAAGCAGGGTCACTGCGGAAAAGGGGTACGGGCTTCCTGGAACCCTGCATCTCCTCATTATTGAAAGCCTGAGAGGGTTTGCCACGAGAAACCATCATCACAAAACTCACTCCAATCTGCTTTAGCTCCCACAAAGAGGTGAAAGTTATGCAGTCAGAGGGAATAATCTCTTTGAATGCTATCCTGTCTCGAAACTCCCATTTCCAGACAAGGCAGGTAAGAAGCTGACAGCCGAGTGCCTGCTACAGCAAAGCCTGACCTCTCCTGACAGCTCCCCACTCAGATTATTGCACCCAAAGGGCTGTGATGAGGCAAAGACGGCCACCTCTCCTAGGGGAAGGAACAAAGGGTGAACTAATGGTGCTGGGGTCACTCAGCTACTCCTGCGCCTCTTTATGCACTTAGGACACACCGTTGTGGAGCTGACGGAATCACATGAAGTCTGGCTCCCCTTTTCTTCTCTGTGAGAAAGCAGGCGTGTCTTCTTTCTGGCCGCTCTGAGATGCTCCCACCGGGAACAGTCCTGCCATCATCCTTTTAGTGTGCCATTGAGGGACATTAGGAGATGAGGTGGGTTGCTGTGCCAATAATGCCCTCTGCAGCTCTTTGTGTCTTATATCCCACGTGGAGTCCTTGACTCCCAAACGTCTCTACTACCTACGTTAGAAGTCGGACAACTGGGTATGCAGTTCCTTTGGCGGGCCCAAAGTCAGAGGCTGGGAGGACTGTGCCTTTCTCAATTTTAGCTCTGATTAGAAAGTGCTGCCCTGGGAACTCGCGCAGAGACGGGAAGCGTTTTCCAAAGTCAAACGCAATGATTAAATCAGGAAGAACAGAGAATCACTTTTATGTTATGAGCAGACCTATGTCTTGTCTACAACCAGATCCACAATGAAATGAAGTAAGGGGTGGGTGGCTTTCCTTATCTCCCATGAAGGTGAATACAGTAAGATGGGCCAGGGCTGGTTCGATATGAAAGTTGGCTCCATCCCAAGCACCAATATAGGCTGGGCAGTGACTGGCTTGAGAGCAGCCCTGAAGAAAAGGACCTGGGAGTGCTGGTG
>WTSP01018251.1:0-92721 GCA_025331215.1 Actenoides lindsayi | reverse complement strand
GGGTTTTTTTTTGGTGGGTTGTTTTTTTTTTTTAATTTATTATTATTTTATTATTATTGTTAACTTTTTTTTCTTTTTGTAGGTGTTGTTGGCAACCACAAGTGGTAGGGTTAAAAACCCAGCGATTTTTTTACACAATTGCAGGGCTGAACTGGTGTGAGCCCATTCCTGGGGTCGGGAGATGCCTGAGCTCTGTGCTTCATCAGGAAGAAGTGGTACCCTGGGTGTGAGGACAGTTGTCCTTGTGCTGTGATGTCTGCCAGCCCTGGTGGCTCTTCCCTCTGCAGATGTGTCACCAGGAACACTTGAAAAATTCATGTGCATGGCACAGGAAACACTCCTCTGCTGTCCATTCATCCACAAAGCCACCAAAATGGAGAGGGAGAATGGCTTGGGGAAACACTGTGCTACTGAATTAATAGTCTCTAATTTGGTAAATACCTTAACGAAATGTACCTGATATTAGGAACACCTTTGTATTACCTGGGCAGTAAAAATCTGTTTGATCTTCTGACCTGGCATGGGGAGTATCCAAAGGAAAATATCCTTTATACTTTGGGCTGTGTGGAGCATCCCTTTGTTCTGCCTCGTGTGCACCCACCCTGCTCAGCCGCGTGCGACGGGTGAGATCCTGGAGACAGAGCAAAGTTACCAAGGAAGCACTCAGGTTAAATTTTACTCACACGTCAATTCTGATCTTACATCAATAAGTATAATTAACTTCTATTGACTTGACTTTCCAGAGAGAAAGCATCATACAAGCCACTGAATTAATCTCTGAGATAAGTACTGCCATCCAAGGGCAGAAAGTTGGTTCAGGGAGGACAAGGGTAACTGGCCACGCTGCTCTACACGTAGCTGAAACCAGACATGGTAATTAATTCTAAATAAGATGCTCTTGGGGCCAAGTTTGAGAAATAAACCTCTATTAGGATATAAAGCATCACTGGCTGTTGGCAGATCAATTGGCGGCAGCATGATGGCTCATGGGCACTGGGGAAACGGAGCTGCTTCAGATCTGCTCCCGAAACAGGGACAGATGGAGCTCGTGGGTACCCAGTGGGAGCAGGCGTTGGAAAGTTGGGCTCCACAGGGGCTCTGGTACCCCCATCAGTGCCTTCCAAATCCTATACAAGTAGGGGGGCCATTGAAGCTGTGAGTCAAAGCTGATCCATCCCCATCCTCCCTGCTGTGGAGATGCAAGAAAACCGTGGACTTTCATCCCAAGGAAGGTAAGATGGGATGTGGAAGTGACCTAATTTTGCCCAACTATTTTTATCCCAAGTACAATCTCCTGCTCATCTTTACTCGGTCCCAGCAGCAGGAGTTTCCAGTGCCAGAAGTCACGTCTGGAATTAGAAGAGTTCAGGATTCAGTAGTGGGTAACATCTAGACTTGGTGGGAGAGCACGGTTTTTAAGAAGCTTTCCTGCTCACTGTGGAAAGCCCAGCATTTGGCTTTCACAACTTTGGCCACGGAGATCTTTCGAAACTTTATTTTATATTGAAGAGAAGTGGCTCAGCCCCTGAGCTGCCCTCAGCTGAATGGGTGCAGCTCCCAGGGCAATTACCACTGAAGCGGAGGATATTGGCTGTTGTGCCTTTTCCTTTCCGTGCCGTTACAAAGAACATGCTTATTCAGCCTTTTAACAGACTGGCTATTCCTCCTTATTCAGCTTTTGCCATGTTCCTCATTATTTATGGATTCCTTTTTCTCCTGAATTGCTTTTCTTCAAGATTCTGGTTAAAATTCACGTGGTTTCAGCTTTACTATGTTTTTCGCTAAAGCCTTATCAGTGTTACCAATGTCTGCTTTTTAAGGTCTTTTTTTTATTAAATACATTTATGTGACACTAGCTCTTTCACAATATCTTCCTTCTTTTTAGTGCCAGCACCTCGAAACACATTATCACCACCAATGGAATTCGAAATGTCTATCTTTTGAGACGAGACAGGCTATAGGAAAAAATCTTTATTCTTCAGATTGGGAAAGATTTGGCTGTTTCCTATTTTGCAAAGTGGTGTCTGGCTCCCTTTTGTCCGGCCACAGCCTCCTCTCCCTCGGGAAGAAGGACGTTCTGCCACTGCAAGCTCTGTGAGGCAGAAGGTTTCTTCCTATTCCATGTTTGCACAGCCTCTGGCACGGCGTGATGGGAGGTGTGCCGTCTTATACTAGTCACAATTAATATTTAACAAGAAAGCTGCAGAGAACAGGATGTGGAAACCACCATCTCCACCCAGGCACAGCACAGACACCAGGCTGGTACCTGCCCTGGGCTGGTGAGCTCCTGCCCCGACAGCCAGTACCAACGCTGGGCAGTAACCAGGGGTGGGCCGTGCTTCTGGCCACGGTCCTGGTTATCCTCCTACAAGGTTTGCTCCTCACCCATGTCCAACATCCACGGCCACGTCTACCTGAGGGTCTGAGGATAAACCCAAACCTGCCCCATCCCTGCCAGTGCCGGGATACACGACCTTCTTCTCTCCTGAGCGCCCTTATTTCCCTTTCCCCCTGATTTAGCAATTAGTGATGGCACATTTAATCAACTGTTTTGACACCTCAGGGCTTATCTGCCCAGAGATATTTTGGGATTGCTCCTGTGCTTGTAACTCACACCCTCCCTTAATCCAAATTAACTTTCAAGTGTGGACAAGCCCCACGCATCTCTGAGGCGAAGCTGTTGGTAAATAGGAGTGGAAGTGTTTCCAAGCAAGTTTAGCCCATAGGGACAACGCTGTGCCTCTGAAACTCCCTCTTGCAGCACTGGGGGACTGTGGAGGCAGCGGGGGTGTGCTGGGAACACTGGTCTCTCACAGCAGATGAGCACGGCGGGGAGGAGGGACCAGCGCAGTGTCAGGAAGGAGATGCCGGAGCGCTCAGCAAACGGATGGGTTTGGTTTGCGAGTTCCCTGGCAAGGAGTCCCCATCTGAACAGAGCTTTCCCTGGCAGAGGCAAGCGCTTGCCCACGGATGTTGGGGCTGAAGCGGAGCCGTTGGCCACCGGCTTCTTTGGAGGAGGAGAGAAGAGGCGTTTGTCTCTGCCGACATAACAGCTGGTGAGAAACAGCCAGTGTTTTTGCTGTAACGTGCCATGTTTCCTTCCATTATCTCTAGAAGACAGGTTCAATGTGGGTTGGGGTTTTTTTTCCCATTTTGCCCTGACTCTGTCGCAATTTAGGTTTTGTAAACCCGCTGCGGTAACAGGGTTTGCTTGGATCAGTTCTCTGCACGGCGTGTGTCGGGGAACGGTTGGGTTTATTGTAGGTGGAGCTGATGGTTACACCTATGCCTGAGACAGTTGCTCAATACTTTCCACTGTAAACCTCCCTTTTAATTACTTTTAGTGTGGCAAAACTTCTGCCAGCGAGGCACAGTTTTCCACGGCGTCTCCTGTTAAAGGTAACTGCTCTCTTCCCCTCATTGCCAAGACAGGATGGAAACAAATACAGAGCTAGATTCTTCTCCCTGTCCAATCCCAGGCTTTTGTGATTTTAGGTTGCTAGAGAGTAGCCCCAGAATATTCAATCAAAGAAGAAATTCAGGCTTGATGAGGCTCTGAGCAACCTGCACTGCTTGAGGATGTCCCTGCTCACTGCAGGGGCGTTGGACTGGATGACCTCTAGAGGTGCCTTCCAACCCAAGGTGTTCTGTGGTTCTATGATTCTATTCTATGAAACTGCCAATTAGCCTTGTTTTAGCTAAGCACGGGCATCTAGTTCAACGGCCCACGAAATGCCTTCAGATAAGACCTGCAAAAGCTACACAAATTCAATATTCCTTGGTCACCTAATCAGCAGATTTCTCTTTTCATTATCCTTCTGGAGAACTCTGCCAGATCAGCTGCTTACTTATGACAAAGGCCTGTTCAGTCAGAAAACAATTTAAGTTGACTCTTACTTTCTGTTTCTGGGGCTTTGCTTAAAAGATGTAATAGGAGTATTTCTGTGCCTAACGTTGAGCTTATGATGTTGAGCAATCCAGCAATGGAGTTACTGGAAAAAAACAAATTATTTTTTCTGGGCAAACCAGGAAAATCTTAAAACCGGATTTGGAATGATACAAATTATCCTCTAGTCCCAAAGATTTGTATTCCTTAAAGATGAACCTAACAACGCCTGCCTTGCAACTTCTCCTGGCTGGAACAAGAGGTGAGTACAGCAAGACAGGATCCCGAAAGACCACCAGACATCCCCCGAGCCAGCTGTGCCCACCCCAAAGCACTCCTCAACCCCAAGGTGGGTGAGAAATTTTCAGCGGAGATTTCAGTTAAAACTTGTGCCAGAACAAGGAGCATTATCACTGTTAATTCGTGTCTCACATGCTGTCAGCACGTGGCTGATGGCCAGGAGCTGTCAGCTCATTTAGGGGTGAGTAATGCTCCAGAATCCACAGCCAGCGTGCCAGGGAAGTGTCTGGGGACAGCGGGAGGGAGCCGTGCAGCAAAGGAGGGTTTTGCTGCTCAGCTCTGAAAACATACTTCACACCAGTGCAGGTGGAGGAATAAATTCCATCACAAGGTGGGTCTCTGACACCATTCTTACCTCCAACCACCGGCCTTCCTTGCGAGGTATCCACACAGACAACCGTTCCTTGCAGCCATTACAAACTGTTTGTCTTCACCTCGGATGAGCAAGTTCTGTGCTACAGAATAAATACGCTCGTTCCAATATTTGCTTTGCACTGCGAAGCGCATCAACGGCAGGAGATCGTTTGGAGGGGAAGTATTTCTGTGACTCACCTCCCTCCTTCAGTCCCTGCTGTTCCTTTCCCAGGCTCCAGCTCATCATTCCCCGGTGGTTTTTGTTCACTCTCCTGCTGGACCCTCCTGATACCCTGTATGATTTCCCACTTAAGAGGACAAGGTGTCCCCCAGCAACTGTGTCAATGGGTCGGTTTGTCTTAGTGAAATGAGAGGTACGTCATCCGGGCTGATTGGTTTCTAGCTCCTCAGGTTGGATGCTTGTTACCTCCATAGCTGATTGCCCGAAGCACCTTGCTCTGTGCATGCTTCGCAATCTTTTTTAGGGTTTTTTTTTTTCCTTTCGAAGTCCTGGTTGGGATTTCATTCAGTTCTTAGCTTTACAAGTATGGCAAGGGAGGGAGAGAGTCATTTTGGTGGGAAGGAGTTTCAAACCTCCGATCATGGAAGAGATCTAAGTGCACGTGGAGGAAAACACCTTGCAGAGTCAGAAAGTAGAAGTTAAATAAAAAGAGCAGCACAGGTGTTTTCCGAGAGAAATGAGTCGACCTTAAACTACTGACTCATAGTTTTGATACTTGCATCAACATCTACAAATACTCTCACTTTGCTTGCCAGTAATTACTCTCTGAAGTGGATGGTTATGAACTTGCCTCCAGTTACCTGTTGTGTATGGACAAGTGCAAGCTCAGGGAGAGAAGAACAAAGGCATCTACCAGCTTCTCTCCAGGTAGACAATGACTCTGACCTGTGGACCACCAGTCCGTGGCTTTGTTGATCATTTCTCGGGGATTTCCAGATGCCTGTTAACCTGCTCAGAGCAGCTGGAGGGGCAGATGGGGGGACTCAGGCTGCTCAGAAGACACACGCTGGCTTTCAAGACACGGAGCGTGTTGGAGCTCACTGGTATAAAGAATGCCCTGCAAATGGAAATGTCACATCCCATGGTCTACGGGTGACATGTGCCATGCCTCAGAGCCAGCTGGAATGCTAAAGTACCTCATCCTTGGATGTATTTAACAGAGACATAGATGAGGTGCTGAGGGACACGGTTTGGCGGTGGGGTTGGCAGTGTTGGGTTAATGGCTGAACTCAATAATCTTAAACCATCTTTTCCAACCAAAGTGATTTTATTACTCTCATAAAGAAAATACAGAACCTGTCACATTCATATCAACACACAGCAAACTACAGGTGGTACAACCACTCCGGTGGGCCAGGAGGCTGCACCTGAGAGAAATTCTGTAGAGCTTCATTCACCACCTTCCAATCTACTGAAACCACAAGAAGGTGGCTTTTCCCTCCTCCTCAGGTAGGAGGAGACTTTCTGCTATAATCTTATGGTGAACTGAGCTCACGATCCACAGCTGCCTGAGGCTACAAGACTCGCCAAAGCACAAGCAGATGATGCGAGTACAGCAGGGTCGTGTGCGGTTGTGCAGCGGGGTCCGCACCGGCCCCTCCAGACCGCGCCAGCGGAGCGCGCATAGCGTAACGCGCCATCCCGGCACCGCCTTTATCTGCATATCCCCGCCCGCCGAGGTCCGCCATTGGCCAGCAGCCTCCCCAGCAGTGGTGCGGCCAGGACTGTAAGGCCGAACGCCTGATTAGCATTCGCCCCGCCTCCGGGCGAGTAGTAGGAGAAGCTGATTCGTCGCTTCGGCGACGGTGGGGCGAGGCCACGGTCTACG
The DNA here is from genome assembly GCA_025331215.1 of Actenoides lindsayi. Taxonomy (NCBI): domain Eukaryota; kingdom Metazoa; phylum Chordata; class Aves; order Coraciiformes; family Alcedinidae; genus Actenoides; species Actenoides lindsayi. The sequence continues at coordinate 86,331 of WTSP01018251.1, read as the reverse complement.
ATTGGCGGAGAGGCGCGTCACTCCCTCTCTGCGAGGGCCGCACTTCCGCCTCGGTGTCAGCGTTGCCGGGTGTGTGTGGGGGGGTGTTGCGGCGGGGCCGTCGCGGGAGCGCGGTGTCAGGTAATGCCGCTGGGCCTGCCCCAGGCCGTGCCGTCCCGCTCTGCCCTCCCCTCCGGGCCGGGCCGCTCCCTTCCCCTCCCCTCCCCTCAGGGGGCTCCGCTCCCCCCACCTGCCGCCGCGGCGCCCCCGCTGAGGGGAAGGGCGGCAGCGCCTCCCCCAGCCCCGCCCGGGGCCTGGCGCGGCCCAGCCCGGCGCGGGGGGTCCCGTCCCCGGGGGTCCCTGAGGGCTCTGGTCTCTGCGGAGCGGCCTGTCAGGCTGGCGGGAGGCGAGGGGTGGCCCGGCCGGGCGCTGGCGGGCAGCGGGCCGGGGGAGCGCGGCCACCCCGCCTCGGCGGACGCGGGATCCTTGACCCGCTCGCTTGTTTTCTCAGGGCGCTGCGAGCCGTAGGCCGGTGCGGCTGAGTCGGTGGCGTGTCGGACTGAACGGGTGCCCTCCCAGCACCGCCGTCCTTCAGCGGGGGGGGGGCAGAGCCCGGGGGCCCCGAGCTGCGGGCTGGGGAGGCAGAGCCGCTTTCTGATCCGCGGGGCTCTGGTGCGGGGCCGGGGGAGGGAGCGGGGGCTGAAGGACGCTGCTGTGCAGGTCAGTGGAGCTCTGTCAGTTCTAGCGTAGGGATTTTTCTAATCTCCTCTTTTTTTTTTTTTCCCCTAATTGCTTTTGGAGGTGGGTTGTTTAGCAAAGGCGTCTCGGATGCTCAGTTCCCAAGATGAATGCGTTGAGCTCATCTTCAGCATGATACAGGAGCCTCAAGGGGCCTTTTAGGCCAGAGCTGAAGCCCAGCAAGCAGTTAGGATTTAAGTTTGGCTTTTTTTTTTTGTGTTCTTCAGTTACCTACTCAATGTTTCTCTTACAGAGCTCCTGAAAGGGAGACAAGCAAGATGAGAAAAATAGCAGGAAAAAAGGCTTTTTTTTAAATAACATGCCACCAGAACTTCTTCATGGTGACAAAGGTATAAATTATGTTGCCGTTTATTTAATTTGGATATTAACTATGTTTGTGCTATCTCTGTGTTTGGATTCAGGACTCCTTTTGGACAGGGTTTGTTGCACTTGCAGGCCAGAATTTCAGATGCGGGTTTGAAATCGCCTTCTCTTTTCCATGTCTCACACAGCCTTGGGTTTCCCCTCTGAAGTAGCTGCCAAAGCATGTCGAATGCAAGCAAATACTGCTTTCCTTTACTGTGAATGTACTCAGTTAAAATTTATAGCCTTCATTTAAGATTTCAGAGCAGAAGTAAAAAGCAAACAGAGGTCTGCAGTGTAGATCAACGTTGCTCTACCAATCTTCTCATAGTGTTTTTCTCTTTTAGAGCTTTCAGATGCAAGCAAAAATGAATTTGTTTCCTTCCACCTTCAGCTTCCAAAGTTCAGTAACTCCACGTTCCACTGGGGGCAACCACATATCTACCATCTTAACAAACTTCATACCAATATGCTCTGGGACTTCTAAAACCTCAGGGCAATTTCTGGAAGCGGTGACTTGGGTAACTTCCGAACATAAAGCGCTGTGCCGTGGGATGGAAGTAGGAGAACTGGCTAAACTAGCAGAGAAGCAAGAAATTCCGAGCAGTGATTTTCCCTTAAGTAACCCCCTGGGCTTTCAGTTACTGTAAACATAGCTTTTCTTAAAATAGTTGTCAAGTCATACAGATGTTTGATCATGTGACAGAGAGTTGAGGGCAATCTAGGATAAGATTAGGAGTGATTTTTTTTAATGTTGCTTTCCTGAACCCACAGCACCTCATCCTGAACGTGTCACTTCAGGGAGTGGTGCTCCAAAGGGAACACTGAGACATCTGCTGTCCAGGAATAAATATGCTGGTTTTCTCCAAAACCAGCTCTTTAGCCATGCCAGTATAATCTTAGAAGACAAAAGTTCAAGACAGAAAACGATGATTAGACAGCAACCTCTCTGCCTGCAAGGAGTTGAAGACTAGATAAATTCAAGGTTTCAATCGATGCGGAAAACCAGTGCGGTGCGCTTCGTTCTGGTTTGCTAACAGCTATGCACTTGATTTGGTAACTGATGATGGAGGGTGATTTTTCACTGCTGAATGGTCCCTTTAAATCCGTTGTATTTGTAACTGCTTTCTGTGATACCTATTTGCTTAAGCTGGCAGGTCTTGTGATTGAAACTGGTATTTCCTTCAGACTTCTCGTGAACTGTACTGCGTGAACTTCGCACATGCTGACCTAGAACAAAGGTGCAAAGCTTCCCTTTCTGGTATTTTAGTGCCGGCTGGAAAAAGACACCAATCAGGCTTTTTTTTTGCTCTGAGAAAGCTGTATTTTTAACTCGCCGCTTGTAGTGCCAGTCAGATTTTTGTTGTTGTTGCTTACCAGCAAGATTTGCCTGCAAGCACACTGGATTTTGGAGCAGATAATTCCTTGGCTTTGGTATTTGAAATAACTTGTCCTTGAACAACAGAATGCTGCCTTGTGCTACTTGATAACTAGAACCCCTGTTTAGAAGTTGCCATTTTTTCCTAGTCTTTCACTCAGCATCGACTTTATCCCCTGAGTCACAAAGACAGAAGAAGTGTCTGTGTTTCATTCTATAGGATGTTTTAAAATGTTTAGTGTTTAGTCTGTTCTCTTTGAAATAACAAAAATATTTGGTTCTCTTTCATTTTGGGGAAGAAATAAAATCATGCGTGCAAAGAAAACGTGTTAAATGTGGAGTGCTCGGCATCTGGAGTCTTCTTGCTGAGTTTGAACATGTAACTATTCACAGGAGCATCTTCAACAAGCTAAAAAAAAATGGAAAGTGAGAGTAATGAACAAGTTGCTCACCCTGTGTCTGCCACTTGGGAAGATACGGGACTTTTATATGTTTTCTGTTGCAAAAATACCCCAACATAGGTGATGTGTTTTATTGATTCTTTCTTGGGTTTTGTTACTCAATGGAACAGAACACTATAGAACTTAGAATTAAAGAATGCATTATCTCAATCCTTGGATTGTTAATGATTGCCACGCAGCAGCATGGATGACAATGTAATTATTTACTTTGTATTCTTAAAGCCTCCTAAGAGCAAGTTGCATGAGAGCAGTAAGCAATTAGAATGTGTTGGATGTGGCTCACCACTGCTTTCAGTTATACCCTTCAAAAGTTTATTGTTGTATTGGCTGCACAAAGATAATGTCTTCATTTTCAGGATCAATAAGTTACAAGAATGGACTAAGCTTACTGAAACTTGTTGTATTTTTTTTTCCTTCATACAGCTGGAAATTCTTTTGCTGGTCTAGACAGATCCTTTAGATTATTGCAGTATATTTTATTATGCACGTAATTTAATGAGACAGATTTTTAGTAAATTAAGAGCAGCCCTCCATTCAGAAAAGGCAGGAGGCTGGACAGTGTTGTCCTCCTGGGACTGTTTAGAAAGCTGGCGGGAGAGTGCACAAAAGGTGAATTGTGCCTGCAGCTGCAGAAATAGAGCTGGACCTTTTAGTCTCGGCCCTCTTGGTTTTACAGTCCCAAGCTTAGGGTGTCTTGCTGTGCTGGACACAGCACGCCTGTGCTCGGCATCAGCCCCAAGGGCAACTTTGATCTGGGCTGTTCCTGACTGAGCTCCTTTCCTGCACGGTGCAGTTTTAGCTGAGACAGGGGTTGTGGCTGTTGGGATGCTGTCAGCCTCTGGGGTATTACAAAGAACTTTGCATGCTTAGGATGTTTGCCAAGAAATGTGTTTTCATGAATGGATAACTTCATTATATTTTTACTAGTGTTATTTTTACTGGTTTGAGGCTTTCTTGTATGTATTTTTTTTCTCTTTAGTAGTGCTCCCAAAAGAATCTGTTACTATATCACACTGGGTTTTGATTCTAGTGATAGTTAAAGGTAATGATGATCTGGAAAGTTTGAACAGGGTCAGTGTTTGAACTCTGAGGTATCTGTGCTTCATGTCGCTCACTTCAGACCTAACCAGCTCTGACCACTGAGGTGGCAGAGGCTGATGGAGACTCTGCTCCCTACAATGTGTCAGTAAAGTTGAGCTCAAACAAGAATCCTTGTCATAAATCTCAGTTATAACACTTGTACGTGTTAAGGCTGCAGAGAAGTTGGCTCAGCAGCCTACTTGTAATGGTCCATTTAGCAGCATGTTTGTTCACGGGATGGAGTGAGGGAATTGAACTTGAACAGGAACTTCTTAGAAGATCAGAACTTCTCCCCATGCTCATGTTCTTTCTAGGGTTTGCACCATGTCAGTGAGACTGTTGAGTGGTTGGTTAATAGTGAAACAAAAATGCTACCTATCTTTAGAGATGCAAATAACCTTTTTTCTGTGGTCTTATTTTGTCTTATAGTTCTTGGTGCTGTGCAACTGTTTTATTCTCCAAGTGGATTAACGTTGCCAAGCAGATACGTAGGTGGATTCTTTATTAGAACTGAACTCTAAAGAGAGTTACTTGTCCTGTCTTGAGCACTGTGAGGGTATTTTCTGCCAGTTACATCTTTACAATTTTTTTGTTCAGTACATAATACCTGTGATAGCAGCACTGTAGCTCTGTGCTGGGGGCAGTGCTCAGCGTGTGGGACAATTCCCGTGGTTTGTTCTGATGCAGAAACAAATTTTGTAGCCTGAACTCAGTTGCAAATCCGATTTCTAGCGATGCAGCTGGCTCGAATTCTTGTGAAGTATCACCAAAAATTTTTTTCTCTTTGGAATACAGATATGTTTGTCTCTGCCGTAAATCTTTTTGGCTCGTGTTCAAAGCTAAATTTTCAGGTGTTCAGTTTGCTGCTGCCGTTGTTTCAAGTGCTTTGAAAATAAATTCAGCTTGAACCGTCAGCTTAGGATGCTTTGCTCCTTTGGTTTTGTTGTGTGTTGACTCCAGCAGGCCCGGGAAAAAGCCAGATAGAAATAGAGAAACCCAAGAGATGCAAAAGCATCCTTGCTCTCAGCTGACCCACGTCCAGCCAGTCCCTGAGCAAGCACAGCCCTGCACAACTCCCCTCCAGTGTTCCTACAGAGCGTGAAGGGATACGGTTGGGAATGTCCCTTTGGTTACCTGGGGACGACTGTCCCTGCTGTGCTGCTTTCCAGCTTCCTTGGTGTGGGGCAGAGTGAGAAGGGGAGAAAACCTTGATGCTGTGTAAGCACCCCAGCAATAAAACATGGGTCTGCCATCAACTCTGCTTTGGTCACCAGCACAGCACCCTACGGGCTGCTGGAAAGGAAATTAACTTCATCCAAGCAGGATCCAGTGTAGGTACTTAGCTGTCTCCGGTGCTTTTAGTAACTCCCAGCTACATTAAAGCCTATAATAGCTGCAGACTTTAAAGAAACAGAGAGGTGACAGTGGGCCAGGTCTTCGGCTGATCCTTGTCACTGAACCTTGTTTAACACACTTAGTTTAGCCAGCCTTGGGAAGGAAGTTGCTGTGCTCTTAGTGTGGGTGCAGAGTGAGTTTCATCTTGCCCAGATGGCTTGGTGAAAGATGCTGTTACATTCAAACTCTGGAGTAAGAAACAAATCCCACTTGATAAATAAAATCCTCTTCTCGATTCTGCCCCCTGTGTAGCTGTTCTCTATTTGAAGAGAATTTAAGTGCACAGTAATTACAGCAGGTATCTAAATTACCAATTAAATTTACTTCTTGGCTAATTTTTATAGATGTTTTAGATCCAGTGTTGTTGGTAACCTAATTTCATGAGTCAATTAAGATTCATCCTTGCTGAAGCTTTCATTCAGAGATGAAACACTGCAGTTTGATGCTTTCAGGAGATGTGTATGAAGCAAAATCACATGAATATTTATCTTCTAGTTCAAGCTATTTATTTCTGTCCCTTGAAGTACTACAGCTATATTTTATTTCAGCTGGCAACTGAAGAGAAGGGGGGGTTGGCTCTTATTCCACCAGTCATGCTGCAAACTCTTGGATTTTTTTGTGCTCCTTTCTTTTTTTTCTTTCTTTTTTTTTCATTTATTATTTTTAGTGTTAATATGAAGGGTGTGTATATTCTACCATCTTCTTTAGAGTCCCTTTTTGGACAGAAGATGCTTCCTGAACCCAGGATAGCAAACTGATAAAAACATTGCTCTTTATTAGCATTTGCTCCTACGTGCATTATGTGGAGCATTGAATGAATTTTCCCTTTTTCTCAAGGTAATTATAAATTATGTCAGTACTGTTTCTTGTGCCCTTTTGATCTATGAAAGAAAAGCAAAAATCAGAAAACTGAGTGTCTTGTCAGACTTGGTGGGTTTTGCCTGTTCTCTTCCTTGTGCATTATTTCTATCATGTGAGATTTGACAGGAAGTTCTTTTTTTGTGAAGAAGGCCTCAAATGACCTTTCCTTTTCTTTTCTTGCTTTCAAGTATTCTTCTTTCAACTTAATCCACTTGTTTTAAGTTTTGCTGTGGAAGTGCACATCTAACAAAGCCTTCTTAGGCACATGAAAAAGCTGATGAATGTGGTAGTTCATTAATTTTTTTGGTGGCCCTCTAATTGCAGCATATTGAACTTCTAACACCCTACCTGCTCACGCTGCTGTGTTCATTTTTATGGCTGTTTGCTGTTGCCATACTTTGTTTTACTTAAATGCTCCTCGATCTCACAAGTAGATTCAGTGCCAGTGTAATGAACGTGACCTGGTGTTTTGTATTATGCCTCACAGAGCTTGGACAGGGAAAAAACCCAGGGTTTGGAAAGGTAACAGGACAGTGTCAACAAAAGGGTGGCTTTCCAGAATTGCTGCATGGTGTGAAATCTCAGCTTCAGGTCTGGAGGAATAGGATGGTGCAGGTGTAGTCAGCCAGTCAGGCTTCAGAACTGAGCTTGCTGAACTGCATTCCAGTCCAATCAGCCAGTCCAGCTCTGAAGGCTTCCCCTTCTATAGAAATGGAAATGTTTCCTTAAGGAGGAGTAGCTTTTGGTTAACCAGCTGGGTCTTTGTTGAGGATTAACATAGAAGAACGAGTTTAGTATGGAATAACTAGTTATGTTAAATTAACTAAGTCATCATCATTTAATGTTTAAACTCTCACAGGCTGTTTTGAACAGGTACTAGTGCTTGGGAATCGTTCACTGATGTCTAAGTGCCAAGGTTCCAGGATCTTAGTGACACAGACATAAGCTATTGTGAGGGTTTTGGGTTTTTTTATTATTATTTTTTTCTGTTGAAGAATGGAATTTGAAAAGGAGCAAGCATAGGTGATGATAGGTTGGAGGGATCACTAACCTGTCCAGATAAGTGGCAGAGGAAATGTCAACTTTTAGTACTTGACAGAGCTGGAAGCAGAGGAAAAATGATGCTATGGGTCTGTTTAGTTTGAGGAAGAGGAGGCTGAGGGGAGACCTCATCATTCTTTACAACTACCTGAAAGGACATTGTAGAGAGGTTGGTGCTGGTCTCCTCTCTCAGGTAATTAGGGACAGAACCAGAGGGAATGGCCTCAAGCTGAAACAAGGTAGGTTTAGACTGGACACCGGGAAAAAATTCTTCATGGAAGAGTGGTGAGATATTGGAATGGGCTGCTCAGAGAGGGGGGTGAGATATTGGAATGGGCTGCCCAGGGAGGGGGGTGAGTTGCCATCCCTGGATGTGTTTAAGCATCGCTTAGATGTGGTGTTGGGGGACATGGTCTAGGGGTGAACTTGTAGAGTAGGGCTCATGGTTGGACGCGATGACCCCGAGGGGCTTTTCCAACCTGAATGGTTCTGTGATTCTGTGGGCAACCATTAGAGGTCACCTCCATAGCTTCATCTGACTCTAGGTGTGGAGAGCGCAGCCTTTGGGTGCTCAGCAGGCAGGGGATCTCCACACCTTTGGGTTCAGAGAGAAGCTGTGGAGGTGGAACCTCTCTTCACAAGGAGCATGTGCATCTCTTCTGGTGTAGATGCTGCCATGGGTGTGACAGCAAGCCCCCAGTGAACGAGATACTTTGTAAAGGGGTTTGCAACCTCTTGCACTTCTGTTGTCCTGGTTTTAAAAATAGATTCAAGTGGGAGGAAATGGTTTCAAATCGGGAGCTGTGCAAAGTCTAGGACTGATCTTACTGTGTCTCTGGAAGAGTGTTCCCTGTACCTTCTGCTGCTGGGGACCCTCAGCTTGTCCAGGACCCCCTGCTCTGGGCAGAGTTAAGCTTCAGAGCGCAAAGCGCGTTGCCGGAGGCCGGATCACCTGGTACCTCTCGCTGTCGAGTCACGGGTTCAAGGCAGGGCTTGCCAGAACACTTTGTGTGCTGTTAGTCATCGCTGGCTGACTGACAGGTACCTACGACTCTGCTCTTCCTTCGTCACGGGACCTTAGCTGTCACCCTGGCGTGGGTGGCATGACTGCTTACATTCTCTGTGTCAGGGCCCTGAAGATCACCGAGAGAAGCGTGTTTACTCCTGCGAGCCAGCCTCTCTGGGGGATGGATGTCTCGGTGCATGTCACCGTTGGGGTGCTGTGCGTGCTTGGGAACAGCCCTTTCTGCTTGTTCTCTCTGACAGCTGTACTTCTGGAACACAGTATCTCAATCCTAGTAGTGCCCTCCTCTCTCAGACCTATTTCAAGGTGTGCTAGGGACATGATGCAAATATTTTTCCATGTTTCTGTAGCATTTATTGCAGCTGCATGCTTCGTTTCATCCGTTGCCTTTGCAAAACATCCTCATGTCCTTTCAGAAAAGGATCATCCGTGGGCATTGTATGAACCTTTTCTGATAAATGGTGAGACTTTAGAGGAGTTCTAGTGAGTAACCTGCTTTTGACTCGTCGTGTGGCACCAATGAGACCTTTTCATAACAAAAATACAAACCAGACTTTATGCTTGCGTGACTTGTAGGTAGTTCTAGAGCTGTCCCTTTTCTGTTCAGGTTTGGGGGTTTCTTGCTCGGGACAAACATGGCATTTTTATTTCAACATTGGTATCTGCATTTCTAAAGTGTGCTACCAGACAGCATAATATCTCGTTTAACCTGTTTGTGGATGGCTTTACATCACCACCAAGGTGCAAAGCTTACTTCAGAGGAACCAAAATAGCAGTCCTTTGATTAGAAGATACCAGCAGCTCTTACATATGTTTTGACTTCACATGCTAGGCTTAGCTTGACTCTTGCTACTTTAGTTTTGTATATTGTAGGCACTGGAATGCAAATAAGCAAGATGACTGGAAAAACTGGGTGCTGCCCGAATAACTTGTTCAAGACTTGCTTCAGTAAATTCTGTTAAGCTTGGCTGTTTTCTGTTGATTGCTTTGGCACTTGCTTTAAATGTAATTTCAAAGAGTAAAACTGTATTGTGAGTATTCTGGACAACTAGTACTGGGAATTTCTCAGCACAAAATAGAAGATAGTAGAGCCTACAGTACAGATTTACCAACCAGTTCTGATGTTGGGCTGCTGTTAGGGCTATTACACTCTTTTGGGATGTTTTTATCTGTTGTCTTTCAGTTTGAGTTTCAAAAATACCATCTTTCCTGTAGGGAAATCAGTCTATTACAAAAATAAGAATGAACGTGGCAGTTTTTATTCGTGCACACAAACCCCATAATAAATCTAATTAGTATTTACCAATCCACAGCCTTGATATATCAGGAAATAGTTGAGCTTTGTTGCTTATCTTGTAAACCACAAAATCTGGGCTGCTTGTAATCAGGGGTGTGTTGTCATCATTAAATTATGAATTTCCACTTCTCTTAAGGTGCCTCTACTTGCAGCTTTTTCCTGTTATTTGTAAAATGATCCCTATACAGTCTCTCTTTGGTCATCAATGCATCTGGGCTGCAATCCCCAGGCAAAAGCACCTTCCTGGATGTCTGTGCCTTGAGTACCCAGCCCCAGCCAGTTTGATTCTGAGGCACCATGGTTGCAAGTGGCCTGAACTGTCTGCATCATTTTGAAGTGAAGCTGCTGCTCCTTTCCCTTTCACATGCAGAGCACTTGCTGGATAGCCTTGCACTGGAAGTCTTCAGACATAGATGTATCAGCCTTGTTCATGTTTTGAGCTGTTGCATCCTTGCGTAGGACTTTGACTAAAGTCAGTCAGAAACTTGGTGCTGATGAACAAGAATGTTGAAGAAGGTTTAAAGGTCCCTGCCTGGAGAACAGCACAGGAAAAAGGGAAGGAAACTTGTCATCCCGCTGAGAGCAATTGCAACAGCACTGCAGCAACAGTCAAGCAGCTGTATAAAGTTTTGTCCTTGTGGAGGCAAGAACTTGTAAATAAGAAATAGCTGAAGACTGTGTGGAAGTTCAGATACTCACCGTGATGCGGAGATTGATGTAACATCCTTCAGTGGCAAGGAAATAGGGAGTTCCTGAGGGAAGAGCTACAAACTGAGATACAGACATAACACTTCAAGGCAAATGCTACATTCATTAATTTAGATGAGTGCCAAAATAAGCTACTGTAGCTCCTCCTCAGGACTGTATGGGTGTGAGACACTCAAATAGCTTTTGTTCTGGGCAGCGAGGTAAAAAGACTTGAAACACAGGAGGAAGGAATTGGCTACAGACATGGCAAGCTCTTCCAGTAGGAGCAGAGTGTGCTGCTGGCTTTGTTTCGCTTAATTGGAAAGGAATTGTGCAAGTTATAATTACTCTGGAAAAACTACAGTCACAAAAGCAGTGAGATCTTCAAGGATCATAAAGAATTGAGGCTGACAGATTGAGGTTGTTTTGGAGGAGATATCAATAGTATTTCCATTTATCATTGTGTACTTGGCTCTTCGTAGGTACCTGGTGAATATTTGTAAGAGTGGAAACTAGATGTGCTCGTTATTCTCCTCGAGCTGAAAATGGGTGAAATAAAGCTGTTTATGTTACACCATTGCCAACCATCTGGAAAAAATCTCATTTAGTCTGTCCATAAAGTAGAGCTGGAATGCTGCATAAATCTGTAAGTTATTTGCAGCATGCTTGGTTTCACTGAGAAAAAGTTTGTTGTTTCTTTACACTCTCTCTAGAGGGTAAAATCTCCAGTTGTCTCTTCAGGAGTTCGTGGCAGTAGCCTGGTGAAACTTCTCTGAGGGTCACTAGATACTGGTTGCATGATGTACAGTGAGGCCCAACGTTTTTATGCACGGTGAGATTTTGTGATGGAAGGTTCTCTTTCTTGTTCCCAGCTTTCTTGGTTCCTGATGCGGTAAGGCTTATCCTCTTGCTGAAGGGGAGGATTTTTGGTTCTCCAGATGTCTTTTTCTTCCTTCAGTTCTGCTCCTTCTAGCCATACTTGCCTGAAATTTCACTTGCAGTAAATAAGATCTACGTTACTGTGAAAATTCAGTAGCATCAGCTGCTCTTGTGGTAGGTAGTGTTCATCTTCAGAATGACTTTGGTATAAAAGAAGACTGTTTACTTATGGATGCAAATATCCATCTTTTACCATGGGAAGAAATAAGAAGATGTGGTATTTGTCGAGTGTGCGTGTTTGTGGGCGTAAGAAATGTGAAAGTTGCTGATTTTTGTTCCCCTTGTCTTGTCAAATAGATCATCGAAAGCAGCTGGGTGTTTGCAAGAAGCAGCAGCCTCGGACAGCACACACACACTTCATCTCTGAATCGAGTTCAACGATGCATTAGAGGGAGCTGGATTGGCTGCACAGAGACTTCACACTGAAGGATGAATAGTGAAGAAGAGTTTTATGATGCCGTTACGGGTGAGTGATGGGCACAGTGCCAAGGGGAGAGGAGGAAAAAAACCAAACTATAAATTGTATGGTGTGTGCAGGGAGGGGCTGGTAACCTATTGCTGTGAATAAATAAATAAAAAGCAAACAGCTGTTGGGAAAACTTGCAGTGTTATCTTCTGAAAAGAAGAAAGGGTTAATTGTAATTCAGGTCCAGACCTGCAAATCAGTGTTTTCTTTTTTTAATTGAAGCTTAATGCTGGCTATCATTTCATCATTATACCAGTCCTTTAGTGGCCAAATCTTGCTTTCATTTTCTGTAAAATGCAGGTAATTTAATAGCAGCTTGAGAAGTAAAGCTTTTAAGACCCTTTGAAAGGTGAAATACCTTCTGTGGGTTAATTTTAATGTTGTTTTATTGATTTCTTTATTTTAATGGAAAACTTATCCTGAAGAACTGAAGTAGAAAATGTTTTTCTAGGCAGACACAATTAACTGTAAAAGTATGCTTTCAAGATAGGCAGCCAAAAGTCTTTGTGATCCAGTGTTGTTTCTAGAAAAGCAAACATGAATCACTTCACACTTGAGTGGAGTGTCAAATAGTACTTTTATTTGAACTAACTAGGGTGAATGGTTATTTATAAGAGCCTTACATGGGTTTAGTGGTGAAATAAATCGCTTAAAGTATTTTAACAACAACAACAACAAAATCCTTTCAAGGATCTCAAACTAATTTTTCCACTTAAAAGGTCTCCTCAGAAATGCTGTAATAGAGGTTGAAATGAGAAACACTGGCAATGGTGTGTGTAGAGTGCTTAATGTAGAATCAAGGGAATGAAAAGAGAATAGTGAGAAGCATGAAAGGTAAAGGACTGAAAGTAGCATGGTAGATACAGCTGGGTAAGGTAGACTTAGACATGGTTGGTTGGTTGGAAATTCATGTGCGGAGTAAACAGAGGGAGTGGGTGAAGCAAGGTGACTGACAGTGAGCTGGAGAGGACTTATCATTATGTCACAGAGAAAAGCAGGTAATTTGAATTGCATTCCTGCTGGCTAGCAGTGATAGGGGCTACTACTCCTTATTCAACTGTAAAATCAAATCGTTGTACCATAAAAACCTTGAAAACACAATAGATTGTTCCTGTGAGTCTTTAATAATCTTTCAATTCAAAGAACTCGGGACCATGGTTATAAATGAACTAGATTTTTTTTTTTTTTCTTTCTCCTCACTGAAAAAGGTGAACAGAAATGTGCCTCTGAGATCTGTGTCGTGCAGCTTTGATGTTGGTCCATTCCTTTGCCTCTCGCTGCAGAAGTACACAGCCCTCAGTGCTCAACTGTGTTTGAACACTTGGGTTTTGTCCTATTTCCTCTGGTTTTTTTCCTTTCCTGTCTCAAAAGGTTGATTATCCCTGCAAGTGCACAAGGTGATTATGACTTCTGACCTATTGTTCATGAAATGTACCTTGTGGTCTTGGCTGGCTCCACTCGGAAGCGGAATACTGTGCATCAGTTCTGTGAGGACTCCTTGACCCATCCTAATTCTATTCTTCCACGGGGAGAGAATGTGATGGCAGGAGAGAAATCTCGAAGTGAAAGAAGATCTGGTGTCTATAGGCTCTCAGCACCAACCCTCTTCTGATGGAGGGTGTATAGTCTGCAGCAATTAAATGAGATAGAACTTTTTTCCCTTCTGTATGTCACTCTGCAGTGTGCCAATGGGTACTTGGCTTAAAAGGAGAGCTAAGTTTGGAGTAGTTTGTCTCCCAGGAGATCAAGTTCAGAATCAAGATCCTTTCTGAGCCAAGATGAGCTTTCAGGTTCTGCAGTGAAAACTTTGGGATTTGCAGTTGCAAATTGATCAAAATAAACCACCACTGGCAGACTCCTCAGCCTTGCTTTCCAAGGATACTCTCCTTCCTTTAGGTCAAATCAGTAGATGGGAAGAAGCCACCTTTAGACATGGGCTTTAGACATGTGGGAAGTTACACTGTAGAATTCTGTAGCACTCTCATCAGCAGCCCAAGTAGTCTGCTGCCTCCTTTAAGATACTGTGAGCTCACTCCTTGAGGGAACCACAACTTCTCTGTAGTTATTAATTGATGACATCCACTTCTAGAACAGGAACCTAGTCTAAGGAGAACCCTGGGTTTTGTTGTGGTGGATTTAATCTCTTTGAGAAGTTTCCTGCTTCTGACACTGTTACCATCACATCCAAGAGATTGATATTTTTTTAGTAACTTAGAAAAACTAGAACAAATCATATCAGTAAACTGTTACTCATGTGATGGGATCGTTGGTTGGGAATCATCCTCCTGGCAAATGGTTTGTCCCTGACAGGATGATGGTCACACTTGTTAGTGTGCAGGATGGACTGTGCTGTCCAGGTGATGAATCGAGTTACTGACCGGTAATGGAGAGAAGCTGCTTTGCATTCAGAGGTTATTAGCCTTGCTGAGTAGTTGGACACTTGACATCCTTAATTCACGAATGAGTACTCCCCTTGGGAATCTCCTGGAATGTTACCTGTGACCTCAGTTAAGTCTTGACAGCACAGCACCTGCTTTTTCTCAAATACAGGGGGTAGCCTTTTTCTGAGGCTGGCACAGGTAAAGTAGACAATCCTGTGAATTTCAGACCGTTAGAAATTTTAGGTGAGATGGGGAGCATGTAGCTTTGATCACTTGCTCTAGCCCGTGTCTCTTTGCTTTTGTTCATCTGGTCAAGATGTGTTAAAGACTGTGCCATCGGGCTCTGCTGTGTCAGAACTGCACCCTCCCTCCATTCTGTCAGACAGCTGTTTGCCAAAGCTTTTTGTGGAGGGATTGCCACACAACAGGGAGACGCTTGCCCGGATACCAGGGTGATTTATTTTTTGACAAACCTGAATACTTTAGTTTTGCTTTTTTAAATATTAAGCTGCAGTTCCATGGCAATCTGTTCGGTGCCTGTCAGGTGAACCCATCCAGCCTGATGTGTTTGGGAGGGTGTTGCCCTTCTGTTTCCTACTGCGCGGCTGTTGTTCGCTGTAAGCGGTTGCTTTCACTTGGGGAGGAGGAAGTGAGGGATCTACTGCCAAACTTATCTATTTTCATAACGTCTGGGTCAAACTTAATCATCAGATTCTGCAGTACTCTGCTCTGACAGAGCTGGCCTTTCAGCTCTGTACCGCTCTGTGCTGTGAAGAGGGACCTGCTTTGAAAAGGGGAGAGTGCTAATTTCTGGCAAAGAGCAAATGACCTCTTGCTTCACTTGCTGTCCACACTGCCAGGGTATTTATCCCTATTCTTATGCCCTTTTTAGGTCTGAAGTTTCTGGGTACTATGCTATTTTGATTCCTTTTCTGTCTTGTGTGACGAGGTTTAATTAGTATTTAAGGAAGCTGCTGACTGTACAAAAGGGGCGGTCCTGTGCCTTCCTACATGACTCTGGAGCAGTGCACCTCTGCTCCCTTGGAGGTGGATGGATAGCGTAGGCTGAGTGGACTTGTTTCATACCCAGGATGTGGAAGAAGAAAACTAAGAAAAATAGAGTTACTGGCAAGTCGCTTTTTCTTTAAACTCTTGAAATAGCTTAATTTTGGCATCCAACTTAAGTATTTGACTCAAATCTAAAACTTTAAAAGCTTTTGTTTCACCCTTAACACACACAGGTTGAGACTGTTGATTAAGATAATTCTTTACATTTTATTTCTGTGTGTGGTCCCCTATCTGTCTTTTAAATCCTCATCTTTCTTTTAAATCCCCATTTTTCTCCTTGCTCCCAGTGGCTTTTCACTATAAAAACTGTTCTGTAAATAAAACTGAGCTACTCAGTTTTGCAAGTTCAAGGCTTTAATGGCAGCTGGAGAAAGGCTCTTTTTGTAACTTAGAAAAGCTAGAGCAAGTCATATCAGTAAACTGTTTTTATTCCAGATCAATACTTCCTCTGTGGAGAACATTCTCTAGGTAGTTCTTCACAGAACTAGAATACTTAGAACTTGAGGAGAAGCTTTTAAAAGCTCCTCAGTGGCCTTGTAGTAGATGAGCTGGTTTATACTTACAGTTGAAAGTCTAATTGAAAGCCTAGTGATTATCTGGCTGTGTACCCTAGTGGGTTTTGGGTTTTTTTTCGTTTGGTTGGGGTTTTTGTTTTGTTTTTTAAAGTAACCAGGTGGAGCTACAATCTAATAAAACAGACTTTACACTTCTGATCTATCTTATTTTTCTGGAGCAGGTGTTTAATTTTTGTGGTTTGTATGCAAGACACTTGTTTGAATTGGCATTGATTTACTTACCAACAACACATTGTTATCCATAAATAATATATAAAAGTGAACCTAAATTCCCATTGTGCTGTACAGGAACAGGGCAAACCAATTCTGAATCATGGAGAAATAGAAAGACTACTGTGGATAAAACCAGAGAACATTGGATAGGATTTGCAGGGTTTCAGGTGCAATATAAAGACTGTAATTCCAGTAACATGTTTCATAGCTGTTCCTCTGTAAGCCAGCTGATTATTCCTGTTCTGAAGCTTTACTTTCACATTTAGGTGTGTTTATCTCATTGAAGTGCCTGTTCCTTATGTTGTGTGTGCTTCATCAGCTTTCTGGGTAAGGGCACGTGTACCAGAAAGCTCATCTGTGTTCTCCAACTTCCAGCAGTCAGACTGATACAAGTTACTTTGTTATGCCCTGCAGTACTTGTCTTTTCCATCTCCTTGTACTGTAACAGGTTCCAAAAAAAAATAAAATAAGCTAATATGTGGTTAGAAATGACCTGTAAAAATCATAAATATTTGTTGCAGGTTGACTGTTTTGGGGTTTTTTTTGTAGTTTTTTTTTTTTAAGACAGGAGTTTCAGGGTAGTCTTCATTTTAATGCCCTGAATATATCTGTGACTATCATACTTTCCAACTAAGAACCGAGACTGCTAAGGTGTGGTTATTGCTGTATAATTACATGCTTGTGACATCAGAACGAAGAGACAGTTTTAATACATGACATCACCCACGACACCTGCTGTTTACCAAACAAGATGGTAGCTGTGATACTTCCTTGTGCAGTTTTCAGTGTTGCTGTCAGAGTCTTGATCCCTGAAAAAAAAAAAAATGCAGCTTTTTGTTTCTGAACGTGTGCCTTGCGTGAATTGCTCTAATACAGTAAAAGCACCCTGTTAGAGTTGTTAATAAAAAGGAAAAGTTGACATACTACTTACTGTTAACATTCTTGGAGAGTATCTATAATAAAAAAGATCAAAAGTTAATGACAGGTTATCACACTTGATTTAGCAATGAAATAATTGTCCACGCTGATTTCTTTATTCCATTAGTGTGTTTACATGCTTTGCAATAGTTTGGAATCTTTCTGTACCCGCAGCTGGACTTTGGGATAGGCTGTAGCTGATAAACAAGTGGTTGTGATAGCTGGAATGAAAGGGATACAAACCCAATCTCAGTGTACTCCTTCAAACTGGGGCAGGAATTGTATGCCAGCAAATCCAGAAGTTTTCGCGTTGCTTTTGGACTCAGACTCTTAAATTGGAAGCTGGAAACTAAGGTAGTCTTGTGGTTCTTGATGAGGAATTGACCCTTGTGTCACTGAGAAAGGACTTCATGCTCTCTGAATTATTTTCAACAAAACTGTTCCTTTAGTACTCTGAGTGATCAGCAGTGCTTGCTGGTTTGATACTGGGACCATTGTGAGGGAGGATTGTATTAATGCCTCGGTCTGGGAGGGGGGGTGTTGGGGAAGCAGTGTAACTGGAGAAAAAAAATGAAATCATTAGACTAAAATCTTAGATTGTTGGTTTAGTTCAGCTTGTACTTCAGGCTGTCCGATTCCAGAAGCTTGTGTCCCTGTAGACTCCAGTTGCTTTCACTTCTTGTGTGGTTAAAGTTATTCAAAGCAGCTCGTTCCTGGGGTGCTGGCATTTAGTTACAAAGGTGTTCCCAGTAGCTGTCTAGTCGAGTGGATGGAATTGGGCCATAGGATGGAGCCACCTGCTGTAGGTTATGCTTTGGGTTGCTTGTAGAGCTCGAGGAATAATTCATCTTGGTGTCCACAGGTTCATGCTGCAGCCATTAGGGAAGTGTCATTTGGTTTGCACATGCAGATGGCAAAGAGGAGTTGGATACTCTACCTTTCTGTTGTGCTAGGAGTCTGGATGCTTGCTACTGGACTGTGAGCTGTCCCATTGCTCTTTTTTTTTTGCTCCCTGCCTGTTAGCAGTAGAAGTATGTTAAGTTAAATTTTTCTGTGGTCTTTGAAGAAAACTACATAACTGAATAAAATGATCCTAATCATGCTGCAGGTCTGAAGAAGGGACAATAGAGCTAATCTGATTAGGAGCTACCAAAGAACTTGAGAGACTCTAAAATGATTTTATATTCAGCAGTGTGAAAAATGAGTGGAGGATGCTTGATTTTAATGCAGTCCTGGGCTCTAAATACTCTTGGAAATGAGTTTGGTTTATTAAGGGGTTTTCACTTTGATATTCAAGATCAGTAACCTGGTACAAGCGTACTTAAGCTGTGAGTTACAGAATGTGAGTGGCACCCTGACACAATAAGTTTCCTAAGAAAACAGTTGCCCTCTGTTTTTTATACAGGCTTTGATTCTGACAATTCTTCAGGAGATTTTTCAGAAGCAAATCATAAAGTTGCAGAAATGCTTGATCTAGATCCACACCAAAGCAATAGGACCGGAAAGCATAACGGGGAGACAGAGATTCAAGAAAATGGAATTAAGAGACACAGGTAAACCACACAGAACTCTGTAGTGAAGGAGAACTGTGTACATGCTGGCCTATTATCTTTTGGGGCATTAATGTTCTCAGTGAAAGAAGTTAATTCTCTGGAACTGACAAGACATTTCACTCGTCTGCTCCCTTTGTCAGCTCCAGGTTCATGCTTTCCTGCTTTTCTAAATGACTTTAATACCTATAAATGAAAATGTCTTGCTGTTTAAAGGGCTGATAGTGACAGTTGGTTTTTTTTCCAATTACAGGACATCATTACCTGCCCCAATGTTTTCTAGAAGTGATTTTAGTGTGTGGAGCATCTTAAAAAAATGCATTGGACTGGTAAGTTAGCTTGGATGAAACACATGGATATGCGGCCTCCTAACTTCAACTGGTTAATTTTATTGCTTAAACCTTAAGACACAGAATAATACCTGGTGCATTTTGTGCTTTTTTTTTTTTTCCCCTGTAAGGAACATCATCTTAGACTTCCTTTCCACTAAGTTTGAAGCATTTCCGTGCTGCTTCAGTGCTTAGTCATGAGCGCAGCTTTTTAATTAAAACCCTCTAAATTGGCTTGGATATGGTAAAAAAAAACAAACCCTGGGGAATTGGAAATGTCTGTGTGAACTCCACGTCTGCCTCGTAGCCACACGCGGAAGGAGAAACGTTCTGACGCAAATAACAGGTTGCTTAAATAAAGCCACTACAATTTGTTGGAGCCATTCAAATCCTATTCTTTATGTAACCGTTCCTTTCAAAAAAATAATTTGTGGCTGCTGCAGGAAAATAGTTAGACTTGATGCAAATAGCTATGTGAGGATTTCAAAGAAATGCGTGGTACTTAAATAGCAGCAAGGAGCTGGTTGGCACGTTATTGCTGCTATCTGTGGAAATGTTAACCTCTGCTGGTTTATGCAGACCACAGAACAGAAGGTAATATTTTTTTCTTGAATTTAATAAATTAGCTGGATCAGTTTTTGAAGTTGTTTCATTATTTCAGATTGCTAGTGGGGTTCTGTGGCACTTCTAGACCTTTTCAGCTGTTGCACCTAGAGGTCTACTGTAGGCTTGCCAAAAGTCTTTTGAAGAATGCTATAAATAAACTAACCCACAATTTATTTCTAAAATTCTGCTTGTTGTGAGTTGTTAACTCAGTGTTGTGTCTAAGAAATGGATTGATCTTTTTTGTTCCCTAGGAGCTGTCCAAGATTACAATGCCTATTGTCTTCAACGAGCCATTGAGTTTCCTTCAACGGATAACAGAATATATGGAACATATATACCTCATTAATAAGGCTTGTAGCCATGCAGACCCCCTGGAAAGAATGCAGGTAAGCAACAACTACCACCTTGTAGTTCAGAAGCTTTTCTCTCCCAGAGTCTTTCATTTTAAGATAATTCCTCACCTGAGTGTGTTTCTTTCTCTGGAGCTATCATAAGAACACCCGTATTTTTCTGTCTAGACAAGTTTCCTGTTTCCTTGTGGCTGTATCAGATATTTATGACACTTTCATACTTGATCTGTGCAGAGCTTGAGCCAAAAGTGTAGTGCAGGAGAATGCCACAACTGACAATGCCCAAGGACCTCAACCCTTTCCAAGACAGCTTTAACTGCAACTCTTTTTGTGGTTCCACATGTTGTGAGGATGAAGTCTTGGCTTTAAGTCGCCCTAAATTGATTTGTGGAGCAACTCCAGGATTTTTAAGTCTCTGCATGAAAAATGGTTGTGACAGAGACAAGCTTTATGACTTTTCTGTCTTCTCCAAAACTGGCTGTTGGGAGCAGAATATTGTACCTGCCTGGCCTCACAACAAGGAACTGAATATGGTGAAACCAGTCCAGTGTACATTAGGTTATACTGGTATTGCTCATAGATCTGTTTTCACTCAAGTGAAACTGGAACATGTATCTTGTATTCTGCGTTTGTGGAGTACATACCCTTATTTACCAGCCTGTGGGAGCTTCCAAGAGTCATTTGTACCTGCTGGTAGGATTCAAGAAATCTCATCTGTGTTGGAAATAATGCTTGCCTGGCACTGGGAGAAGCAAGGCTGTTCCCAGTGAGCTGAGTGTGGGCGACAGTTGGAATAGGGGGAAAGCAGATTTAAAAACCCAGGCTGTCTGTCCTCTTAGAGGTAGGTAGAGAGGCAAAGGGCAGAGGGTAACCTGACATTTACTACCAAAAAAATAATTACTTTTGGAAATGAGGTTCTTATTAACTGCTTATATTTCCCCACTTCTGTATCACCCTGTGGCTTACAAGTGTTTTGGCCTTAAGCAGTATACAGCACTTTCTTTTTGGAAGAATAATGAAATACTGTAATGTGCAACAACTACAATATATTAAACAGAGTTTTAATATACTGTTCTCCTAAAAATGTGTTCTTAATTTGCTTATAGGCTGTAGCTGCTTTTGCAGTTTCTGCTGTAGCTTCTCAGTGGGAGAGAACTGGCAAACCATTTAACCCACTCTTAGGAGAAACCTATGAATTAACCAGGTAATAATTACTTTAAATTGGGAGCTGGGGCTATTTGCATTCTTGAGTTAGCACTCTTATAGTAGTTTGGTTGTTTATTCAGTGAAATAAATAAAAATCTACTAAATCTATTTCTGAATATAGCTGATTTCCCACCCCGAGACTATCTCGAGGTCTTTGAGAGGTTGTTATAAAAGTGAAGAATTTTATTTCTAGATTTATTCAGAGTATTCTTTGAATTATTCAGAGAAAAATTGGTCCCTGTTCTTCCACGAAAGAAATTTCCTGACCAGACACAATTAATTTAAATAGTGTCTTGCTGATCATGTCAGAGGAGTTAGTCTAAGGGACTCAGAGCTTGCTTAAAGAAGTGGTGTTTCATCTGCGGTGGAGAAGAGAATTCTCATTCAGACCTTCTCCTGCTGCCCAAAGAGTTTCAGTATTTTCCTGAGTTATTTCAGTGAAACTTCTTTAAATGCCTTTCTGGGTAGCAAGTCATTTATCTGTTTCAATGCGGGGTTTGGGTATAAAGTGTTCAGAGTACAAATTCTTCATTAACTAAATGTGATAAGACTAGGGAAGGAAAAGCCTCACCTTCGGTTTAATCTTTTGTTAAAGTTTGTTAAAGTATTGTCACTCTTTTCTCTTATAACATAAGAAAAAAAAAAAAAAGACTGTTTAATGCTCTTTTTTTGTTGTTGCTAGGGAGGATTTAGGATTTAGGTTTATATCTGAGCAAGTCAGCCACCACCCACCTATTAGTGCATTTTATTCGGAAGGCCTCAATAAGGACTTTATTTTCCATGGATCAATCTATCCCAAACTAAAATTCTGGGGCAAGAGCATAGAAGCGGAGCCTCGGGGAACAATCACTTTGGAGCTTCTCAAGTGAGTATGAGAAGTTTATACCTTTCTAAAGTTGATCTTCTTAACATGGACTTGAATGAAAAGATAACGTGGGAATCGTGCTGTTGACTCTTCCATAGGTGGTTATCTAAAATCCTCTTGCTGAAGAGGCTGTAAGAGTTTACTTAGAAGTTAATTTTCACTGATTAATTTCAGGGCTCAGTTCTTTTATGCCGTGCTTGCAGGGCTGTAGCAATTCAACCCAGTTTTTCCCCACTATGAAAATTAACATCTCTTAAAAATGGGATTCTCCTGAAAGCTTTGAAGGCAGGTCAAATTTGGAGTGAGAGAGAAAACTCTGTTTTTAAATATCATTGTTGGCTTTAATTGTTTGTGTGGAAAGAACTGCAACTGCCATGAGGAAAGGTGAGAAACTTGTCAGGGTTGCCCTGTCACCTGGTTACCACTTCCTGTGTGTGATCACCTTCCTGTTAAAAATTAGGATTGCTTCCTCCTCCAGATTACTCCTGGGTTTGTCTCTAATTGCATACAGCTCTCATTAATTACCTGACTTTCTGGTAGTTGGTTTGTGCCGTGGTGGCACAGAACGCTCCTGAGCTTTCTTTCCCGAGTAGGGCTCAAGAATGCACTGGGTAATAGCTGCAGAAAAAAATTCTTCTGCAATTGAATGCTTAAAGGTGCTTTTAGAAAAGCTTTCCCCAGGCTGAACTCTGAGGTAGTTTTGAAATATCATTTTATGAAATTTTTTAGGCATTTGGTTTCAATAAAGAGCCCACTTGCCTGCAGTACAAGCATTCTGTAGTTTCTTTTGAGAGTCTCGTTTATTTGTCCTGCTGCTGGCATCT
Source organism: Actenoides lindsayi (assembly GCA_025331215.1). Taxonomy (NCBI): domain Eukaryota; kingdom Metazoa; phylum Chordata; class Aves; order Coraciiformes; family Alcedinidae; genus Actenoides; species Actenoides lindsayi. Next base: position 63,737 of record WTSP01018251.1, on the reverse strand, counting down.
AATCTTACAAAGCTTATAAAAATAGGAACTGGTCTTGGGTACAAATGGTGATGGAAACAGAGGAAATTTCTTCTGGATGTAGAAGGAGCTATGAATGTTAGTGCAGAATGCAGACGTGACGAGAATGAAGTTCGTTAATTGAGAGAGCGCCTGTATTCAGAAGACTATTAAAATTATTGCTCTGCCTAATCAAATTACAGGGCACAGATGTAAACTGGCATATAAATGATTAAAGCATCTATTTTTAACTAATTGCTTCAAGTTAGCAGCAGAAGTTGAAACGTTGAGCTTCTCGGCGGTGTGATTCATACCGTTCTGTTGGCTGGAGTGGTCTGAAAACTGCTCGGGGCCTGAGCAAACAAGTAACTGTTTCAGAAGCAGAATCAGAAGTCCATGTTAAGTACCCTGGTTTTGTTAACCATGGCTGTGTTTTCAAAACGTGCATCAGAAAATACACCTCTTCCTCTCTTCTCCAGTACAAATAAGTGCTTCAATTTCTCAGCGCTGGCCTCGAGTGTCTTGTGTTTTGTGTTAGGCTAGACAACTTTTGATGTCAGGTAGTTCAGGAATAAAAACGTGTGCTAAGGCTGGTGGGATAAATTTGGAGGGTTCTGGTATTTATTTTTTTCCCCAGTTGACGAGTAGTCATTGTTCTAAAGTATGCTTGAAGAAAATTTGCTGTGGGAAATAGTCAAGACTTCAATGATCTGGTTTTTTCTCTGTACTGGAAAATGACAGATTGATTGGAAACATTAAATAGGAGTGTTTACTCCATACTTACTGGCAGTAGCAGTACAAGGTATTTGTTACAAAGAGGACACTGCTTTTTTTCTATATTTTCTTTTTTTTTTTTTTTTGTATCAAAAAAGAGTTGGCAAGCTTTCCTAAGAGGAGTTGATTGCCAACCGGTAACTTAAGCGTTTCTTTTACCAGCATGGAATGATGAGTGAGAATAGATGGCTTTGGTTCTGCTGAGCTAGTGATAATAGGAATCCTGTTATTTAACATTTTGACCACTCTTGGAAGAAGGTCTTTTAAGGATTTAGAATCTGTTAACTCATCTTTGTAAAGCTTTTCACAAAACTTTAAAACCTACGTGGAACTTAATGGGAAAATTCTTCAGTTCCGTGACTTTTCCTTCTCAGTAAATCTTTGGGGAAAGGATGGAACTGAGTAATAAATCAGATTTTTGAAATGTCATGTTTATGAAACTATAACAGAGTGCTATGTGTCCAACCAATGTTAAACAAACAACCAAAAAAACCCACAAACACACCCCCTGCAAAAATTGCCTTCAGTGGCACCGGAGCCACCTCGCAAACCGCTGTGGGAACTTGTGGCATATTTGTAGAAGCCACTTAGGCAGTTTGCTGCCTCGTGTCACTCTCTTCAGGTTCAAAAGCCTTTACCACTCAGTGTTCATACGATGAAAAACTGTTGAAGTGGGTTAGTCTGCCCAGCCCTCGAGGAGGAGTGTCTTCATACCAGCCCTTTGTCAGAACTGGGGGTGACTGACCTCTCTGCTACAAGACTCAAATAGTGACGTTGTACTTTATTTTTTTTAAATCCCAAAAAGGACCTCTCTAGATTATGAATGTAGAGGTTTATAAGAAAGAGCTTTAGGAAGCTGTTTTGCAGTGCTGTTGCTGTAGCTGGATAGAAGCCACTGTTAGGCCTTAGTTTGTCAGTCCTGTTCTCCTGCGAGTATTAAGTTTTATCGAATGACTTTAAAAGTGCAAATGAAAAACAAAACAGACAAACAAAAAAAAAAAGAGAAATTCCTGGAGTGCTCTTTATGTTGGGCTGGAATTTGTAATCAAAAGCACAGCACCTGTAAAACTTAGGATTTCAACTCTGTGAGAAGGAAGAAAAATAAAGGGGATATCACTTTATTAACTTGCACTGGTGTTGAGATACAACACATTGTTGGCTTGCAAAGAACAGTCTGTTGGGGGGTTTTTCCTGTTTTGAAGATAGCTGTTCTTAGGAATGCTAAATATCTTGCTCTTGCTATGAACAGAATTGAAAGCAGGTTTATGTTCTATCTCAAATGCAGCAAAATGATGTATTTCTCTATTTTCTTTACAGACATAATGAAGCTTACACATGGACAAACCCAACCTGTTGTGTACATAATGTAATTATTGGCAAACTGTGGTTAGAACAATATGGAACAGTAGAAATTGTAAATCACAGGTAATTGGAATCATGGAACTAAGGGTTGGCTTAGAAGGGCTGGTGCATGGTCACTTTTGTTACAAAGCAGAGAGTGGTTTTTCAGATCCACAGGAAGGTTTTTGTAGGTCCAAAGTCTTGTCTTTTTCTTTTTTTTTCCTGACAAATGCAGACTATTTTTGCATCTAGAGACCAGGTCTTAGATGGAGCAGCTGAGGGACCTGGGGTTGTTCAGCCTGGAGAAAAGGAGGCTGAGGGGAGACCTTCTGGCTCTGACAGCTCCCTGACAGGAGGTTGGAGACAGGTGGGGTTGTTCTCTTCTCCCAAGTAACAAACAACGGGACAAGAGGAATCAGCCTCATGTTGCACCAGGGGAGGTTTAGGTTGGAGCTGAGGAACAATTTCTTCCCCTCCAGGGTTGTCCAGAGCTGTCCCAGGCTGCCCAGGGCAGTGGTGGAGTCCCCGTGATCCCTGGAGGGGTTTCAACACTGTGTAGATGTGCTGCTGAGGGCCATGGGTCAGTGGTGCCCTGGCAGTGCTGGGGGAACGCTTGGACCTGGTGGTCTTTAAGGTCTCTTCCAATCAAAATGATTCTGTGATTCTAATCTTTGGACTGGGTTTGGTATTCTAAAGAAAAGGCACAGGGTTAGATGGCTTATGGGATATGAAGATTTTACCTTTGTGAGTTACCCATTTAAATTCAGACCTATGGACAGAGAACAGAAATTAAATTTGAACTCCAGAAGCATTAAGTGGAGTGTTGGAGGCTTGCAGTGAACATCCATCATGCTGATTGTGATTTGCCACTCTTTTTAGTTTTGATAACAGAGAATGTCTTAAATTAAGGGTACAGCAGAGGAGGATAATGTGAATTGAGAACATGTCAATTGCTCTGCCAACTGCCTATATAAAAGCTTTTTACCTTACATAAAATAAATTACCTCCTGTAATGATGAGGGAGAGAATTTAATGAAAACTGTATTACTTCTGCACATGTTTTTCTGTCAATAAATGGGAGCTTTAGTCCAGCAGAGCTGCTGTTTTGATTCTTCTCATAGCATCAAATCTACAATCCTGTCTCCTGTATTGGCACGGGAGACCCAGAATGGTCTCTGTGCTTTGTGCTCGACAGAGAAGTTTGGGAGAGATTATTTACATCTCGATGCAAGGAAGATGCTGAAATATAGTGCTGGTTTATGTCTGTAAAGTATTTAGTTTGAAATTTTTGATATGCAAGGCAGAGGTAACTTTTGAATGCACTTGACTAGGTTTTCCCACATAGGTGATTTGTAACAGTTATTTCTCATTACGAGTAGTTGTAAATAGGTATTAACACACCACATTTGGGATTAATAGTGTGAGTTAAATAGTATGCAAGACTGCATTCTGTTTCATTCCTAGTGTTTTAGATAAATTTTAGATGTACATAAAACTCTGGAGTGTGGTCATGCTTTCAGTTGGCTTTTACAGGCTGATGTCCTCATGTGCACATTGATTTCTTTTTTTTTTTTTTGTCCTTTTTGTGGAACTATGAACTTTATGTTCCTTTTTTAATGCTCTGATCAGATAATAAACCACACGTTTCTTTACCACAGGTAAAGAAAAACAATGATATAAATAACTACCCCCCCAGCTAACTGTAACTATGAAAAAAAAAAAAGCTCAAATAAGGTAAAAATGTAAATTTACTGATGTTTTTGGTTTGTTTCTTTAAGCATGTGCTTATTTCCTCTGCAGTACTGGAGATAAATGTGTCCTTAATTTTAAACCATGTGGACTGTTTGGGAAAGAGCTTCACAGAGTAGAGGGATACATTCAGGACAAGAAGTAAGTGATAAAAGCCTCTTGGCCTCTTTGTTTCTGAGCATTGTGGCATTTCTTTAGTGCTGGCATAGTGGCCACAACTGATGTGACCGCAGCATTTCTAGCAAGTCAGATTGTGATCTGTTTCTCTGTGTCAGTATTAAACCCCTTGATTCTAAGACGATCACTATAAGGGTTATTAGAAAAAAAACATGCAGTCTAGTCTTTGGCAATAAAGGTATCCAGGGAGAATGCAGAGTAGTCACAACTGGTTTCACTGTTGTGCAGTCTCAATTCCAGTCTTTGGTTTAAATTAATGAGAATATGGTTATTAGAAATTTTTAATCAAACCCAAATGTGTTTTGTGGCTCTGGGTCTCTGTATTGTAAACTACTGGCTTTATTGCACCCACACTCATTTCAACAGTGACAAAAGCCTGTGGCTAAGCCATGAGGATGTGTTCTGCAGGAATGAATGGATGCCAGAAACACAGGAATCAGCTGAAACCTTTTCTTTGCATCATCAAATACCTGGTTTCTAAAAAAATCCGCAAAGGAACATAAAATACAACCAGCAAAGTAGGGTGCTGGGTATTCAATATAGATCAGGATCTGCAGGACTTGGCTTAGAAAGTTTCATAAGAGGCAGAAGCTAACTCTCCTTTGCTTTCTCTGCAGCAGGAAGAAGCTGTGTGTGATCTATGGCAAGTGGACCGAATGCTTGTGGTGCACCGATCCCGTGACGTATGAGACTTACAAAAAGAATGAGAAGAGGGGTGGTGAACAGAAGAAATCAAAGCCAGTAAGGTTACAGATTCTTTAGGGAGAAAAGATACTGAAATATGAGAAATGAAAAGAAAATGCCTGCTTTATGGCAAGGGTCAGATGGTGGTGGATGGAGGCTTAAAACAACCCGTAAGCTGATGTTGTCCAGTCCTTGAATGAGGAAAGGGGCTCTACTGTCAACTCCAGATGTAAAAATGGTAGAATTTGGGCTTTAAAAAAAATAATTACGTGAGTTTTAAGCCAGTTACGATTTTGGGGATGTAGGCAAGAAAGGGATCTGGAAATGTGTGGGCTTTTCTCATCACAGGTAAGCGAGGGTGGGTAAGTTACCAGCCAAGCCTCAGTGTTTTGTGGAAAACACAAAGTGTTGTAGTGTGCAGCAGAGGACTGTTGGGTTTCCTGACATCACTGTGGTCTTGCAGACCCTGGTTGCTCACTGAAAATAAGTTAAAGAGAAACTAATCACTCTTAATGTTAAGTGGCTCAAACTTTTTTTTTTTTTTTTAAGAAGTAATCATATCAGAAAAATCTAGAGCAACAGCAGGGCCTTGCTTCTGGCTCTGGATTCCATCATGGTACAGGCTTATATTTTGACTTTTTAAATTTAAATAATAAGGTTCTGTTCATTTTATGAAAATCAACTCTTTCTTTCCTTCCTTCCTGTTGAATCTATATTTAGATGGGGAACTGTCTAACAGTAAACCAGATGTTGACATGGAAAGTAGCCTAAAAGAGTCTTTTTAAATAATGAATACTCAAACCAAGTGATTGAAATTAGACTCTTAACCATATGGAGCTGTTTTCTAGTGTATAAAACAGGCCCTGTTTAACTTAATAGGGTATTTTTGAATCGAGTAAATGGGCCGTGTCAGAGGGGACAGAAAGGAAGCAGAAAGGGGGTGGAATTGAGGGGAGGGAGGAAAACTATGTTACTGTCACTTTAGGATGTTACTGCTTCAAACTCCCCTTCTGACTCTTAGGGTTTTAAATGCTTTCTTATGGTGAAATCCTTTGGAATTCCACCATGTAGCTGTCTGTGTCCTATGACAGATTCTCTCAGATTTTGAGAGCAGCCTCTTGAAGAACACTGGATTGGATTTTTATACACGTGTTACAGCGGTGCAGCTGGTGACAAAGGAGCTTGGAAGGAAAGATGCTGTATTTATAAACTTAAGTACAAAGTCTCTGTAGTGAGAAAATTGGCAGTGATAATTGTTATTAGAATCTAAATAATAGGAAACCAAACTGAAACAAGGGCATATCTGTTTTTTAATTGCACATCCAGATCTTTTGCAAATGCTAAGGCAATACCCAAAAGCAGGCATGCCCCATTTATCTTTCTTAGGCCATTGTGGGAACTGGTTTAAAATGCAGTCTTGGCTTATTTCAGCCTGAAAAATTAACAATCACGTTAGGTGAAATGAAGCTGTGGCATGGGATAAGAAGGAAAACTAGAGAAAAGACTTCTGAATGATGTTCACTTACTACTATGATTTTTTTATTTTTTTAAACAGATGAGTTGTACCTAGGTGGTGGGAGACTACTCGGAGATGTCAGGAGCAAGAAATTACAATAAAAATGAGAGAAAGAGTATACAGAGTGAGGAAGAGCAAACAGGAGGGGCGAGGCAGAAGTGCTTAGTATCTCAAGAACGGATTCTTCAGCAATCACTGTAGAACTCTCACTGAAACTGTCTGATTTTTCCCTTTGTTCCCCTGTCAAATCTTACCTCTCTTTCAGAGTGAAGATGTTATTAAATCTGAAAATGATGAGGCCGATGATATGCCAGAGGTTCAAGACACAGTGCAGTTCATACCAGGCAGTAAATTGCTTTGGAGAATAAATTGTAGGCCACCAAACTCATCACAGGTACCTGTTTCAATCAGTCCATGCACTGCTATCACTAGTGACAACACAGGAACATGAGCAATGTTCAAGGGGAGACCCTGGTGAAGTGTCTGTCCTCAGCATGGCTATCAGGAGGCTCTTGCAGCTCTTGCTGCAGCAGTGAAGTTACACTACAGCAAGCTGCTGGCTTTGTTCCTGTGCTGAAAACATTACTGCTGTGTTGAAGTTGGCAAAAAGGACACGCGTTCTGACTGCAGCTACTTTGCTGCGAGTCTGGTGTCTTAGGTTAACCCATCTGCAAGGGTTTTTTTGCAGTTAAGAGTGGCTAAAATAGGGTTCCACGTTCCCTTCTGCTGACCCTGCTGTTAGAAGATAGTCTTCCAAACAATGCAGTAACTGGGCAGCTGGATATTAACTTCAGTTAATACCAACAAGACTTTTTGGTCTTTTAGTTACGGGTGCTTTTCATAAAAATCATGATGTTAAATATCAGATACGGAGGAAAATCTGTCTTGATCCTCTGAAGCAAAGGCAGCTTAAAAGAAAGCTGTGACTTCCATCCCCTTCTGCCCTTCCTTGTTCCCCCCCTCCCCTCAAAAAACACCTAGTTTTGTATGAACCTTACCTTGCTTTCAGGGTAGCCAGTGGGAGGAGGTTTGACTCGGCCTTCTCTTGGGAGTTCTGTTGTATCCATTTGGTACAGGGAATCCAGTGCCACGTTGCCAAAGTAACTTGTATGTTATCTTTAATTTGCTTTTAAGATGTACAACTTCACCAGTTTTGCTGTGAGTCTCAATGAGCTAGAAAAGGGCATGGAAGCAATCTTGGCTCCCACTGACTGTCGGCTACGTCCAGATATCAGAAATATGGAGAACGGGAACATGGGTATGTGTTTGGAGGAACTGTTTTCCCATTAGTAACTCTTGAGAGGGATGACTGAAGGGAGGCTGCTTGATACAGGGACACTGTCTTCAGTTTCCCATTCCCAGAGCAGCCTTTTTCATCTTGTGTTAATGAACATGCTTTTGAACAATGGATGATGTCTGTTTTCCCCCAGGAAAATCTGGGAGAGCAGATGTGTCCAAGGTGGATCCCGAGACTGCTGCTCTCTGTTCTGGTGTATTTGCATGCTTCTTAACTGGGGGGGAACTGGCAGATGTGTTCTCTTGCTCTGGAGTTTGTCTGGAAATACATGTGGTGAGCAGACATACTCTGTTGCTCTGGCATTTGGCAAAAAAACCCACATGGCCAAATAATGGAAAAAATCCCTCTCTCTATTATGCCTAATCCAAGTTCTTTCCTGCTGTCTCGGTGCAGTGTTTCTGTCAGATAAACCACCAATATTTCAGTTTGGACTCTGTTTATAGTAGCAGCTCTTCTGAAATGACCTGGCTAGGGGGTTTTTAGGGTTGTTTTGTTTTTGTTGCCTGAGATTTGCATTGTTCAGTGAGCTTGTGTGCAGCAAATGCTTTCTCTCACTTCAATAAACTACATTTTGTTTCTCTGCAGTTTTTTCTGTTGTCTGCATTTTTGTTTCTGTTTTGCTAAGCAACCGCTTTCTCTTGAAATGTTTGTTAGATGTGGCTAGCAAAGAAAAAGAGAGGCTAGAAGAGAAGCAGAGAGCTGCTCGCAAGGAGCGCGCGCGAGATGAAGTGGAGTGGCACACACGGTAAGGGGAAGGGAACTGGGTGATCCTTTGTTTAGTGCTTGGAGTTGTTTTGGATGCTGCTTGAAATGTGTTTGTTCAGGACGGTGTGCATTTGATTTTTCCACATGACAGCACAGTTTGTAGTGTCACTTAAAGCATTTGCTGGCTCATCGCTGAAATTATGTAGCTGGAAGCCAAAATAGCTGATAACTTTGTCCTGGAGAAATTATCTAATAATAAATGCTGAAACGTGTCATAATTAACTGCTGTGCTAATGCTGGATTTGTATTTGGTTTTGATTTTTAAAACCTTGTGGAGCTCATATTTTTGCTAGAATGAATAAAGTGTTAAATCTCATCTCTAGCTAATTCCTGTCCAGCTTTTGGCAGTTGAGTAAGACATTGTGACCCTCTAGGGCCTTTTATTCTCACACTCTTAGGACTTTTTGGCTTGGATGCTTCAGAAATTGCTTTTTTTTGGTTGTGTATTGAAGGGACTTCTCAGTCATAGAATGTACCATGGAGTAATGTGTGATTTGGCTCCTGCTCCTGCTGGTTGCTTTTCACAGCTGCCAGTGCTGTGCAGTTCAAGGGATGCTCCCGGCCAGTTACTGCAGGTGCTTCTTCAAAGGCAAGAAGGTTGGGATGCTCACAGGATTTCATGGAATTCCAAAGGGAAAGCAATCTCTTCCCAAAGCCTGGAGGAGCAGCTTACAGACTCATTCCAGTTAATGCCTTTGAAAGTCTTGTGCAGAGAACATAAAATTGTTTTCAGGCAACGTGGCTAAAAAGTGAGCATCTGTTAATGGTCTGTGCAGAGAACAGCTCCCCAGGACAAAACTGTTTCCTGTTTGGACAGGTTTATAAAAAGAATTGTGTCACTGATTTGGCATTCGTTTAAAGTAAAAATGAATGTGTGTGTGTGTGTATATATATATATAAGCTAGACTATCAATGCTATTTTTATGCAGAATAGGACAGCAATTTTAAAATCCTTTTCAAACTCCTTCTTGAATTTATGTAAAAGAAAAAAAAAAAAGAGAGAAAAAAAGATGTTCTACAAGGTGGTGATAATTATGTAGGAAGTTTCATGTCATAGTTTTTCATGCTTAGAATATTTCCTGATGAATTTTTTTCTGATAAGAAATACCAGCGTATGCTTTGTGAAAGAAGCAAAGTTGGTTGGTTTTTTTCCTTATTAATAACTTCTTACTCTGTTTCCTTTTTTCTTTCATTTTTCTTTCTTTATTTTTTACAGATGGTTTCATCAAGGCACTAACCCATACACTGGGACTTCAGATTGGCTGTACTCAGGTGGCTATTTTGATAGAAATTTCTCAGACTGTCCAGACATATACTGAAATTCCGGAACCAATTGCTCATCTCATCTGGACATCTAGTTACTAGATTTCATTCCAAGCCAGTTACTCTGGTTTTGTTGACAGCAAAAAACCAGCTTTTCTAAGTAAATTTTAACACAAGTTCTATTGGTCAACAATCAAGGATTTAATTATCACTAACGTCGGATTGCCAAATATTTCAATGCTGTTGCATTCTTCCCATAAAGCTGCACCTGAAATCATCATATTTTTCACTAATTTTCAAAGGGGCCTTTGGTTCTTCAATCCCCCCCTCAGTTTCTTTGTCAGGAAGATACGCTGTATCCTGTAGAGCACATAACATCCTCGAAAACTCCGTAACTTAAATAAAATAGAGATAATATCCTTGTTACTTAGTACAATAGTGAAGAATCTGCAGTTTTTTGGAACTCGGAGCAGGGATGAAGAGCTAACATGGTACCACCAGGGTCCACTCTAGCACTGGTGATACTCCCCGTGAAGAGATGCATGAGACCTTCTGTAGGGTATGTAGCACTACGCGGGGACCGGAGCTCCCGGCCCCTCTCTGAATACGATCCAATAACCCAGAGACTCGGGGAAACAGAAACCAAACCTGAGCTTCTCAAGCTGTAGTTGTCTGTTACAGAGTCTTCACAACTTTTTGGACACTGTGAGCATTAAACTGTGTACCTGTGATTTAAAATTACATCAAGCATATGTTAGGAGAAGGGAAGGGTGCTTGGAAAAGTGCTTTTTTTTTTCCTAAAGTCAAACGCTGTTCTGAAAATAGGAGAAGTTTCAGAAGCAACTGCAGGAATGTAGAGGTGGTTACAATGTAAAATATATTGCTTGCTACCACTTGGAGGCTTAAATCTTCTGCACTACCTTTGGCAGCTTCGGCACTGTGTTTGCTTCTAGACTAACCTTTGATTTGGAAGCACTTTGGTGTGTATATCCACACAGGTTCCTGTTCTGGGGAAGTTTTGGTTTGCATGTTTTTCATTATTAGGTCATGTCTGTTCTGTATGTTGTGAAAAAGCAGAATCAATTTTAAGCTTTGGCAGAGTTATACCTATTACAATTTTTCTGTGAGCACGTGATGTCAAAAATGGGATTTTTTTTTTTTGTTTGTTTTAATTTTTATTTTTTGTTCCTTATCAAACTATCAAAGCCATGTAATACTGGAAATAATCAATTACTGAATTAATGCATTCATTTTCTTTCAAGTGGTACATTTCGGAGAGTAAGGGGGGGAGAGAGAGGATTGAAAAAATAGGTCCAGTAATTTAAACTAATCCTGATGTTGATTCTTCTTTTATGAAAGATTTTAATTGAGTAACCAGGCAAAAAATGGAGAGTGGCTGCACTGCTGTGAAGTTTACAGCAATCAGAAATTGCTGGTGTTAAGCACCAGCAGCTTGAGGAGTTAATGGAAGAACTGGTCTGACTGTTGTCCAAAACATCTGTGGATTCATCCAGAGAGTAGATTTTTGAAGTGCTTCTCTCCCAGCCACGGGATTAAAAAGCAAAAGAAAATTAACGTACTCACAGAGAAACATTTTTATATCAAATTGTGTCCTAATGATTGTATCGACCGAAATTTTGGGGAAGTCTAGTCGTTGTCTTCATTGTAAAGATAAGAGAAGCTGTAAAACTTCAAGGCAGTAAGTAAGGGCCTGAAATGTGTTCATGGCAACTTAATTCTGATGCCAGAAATCATACTTCGTGTTGGTGGGAAGCGTTGAGGCCTCACAAACCAGACGTGGTCCCACGGCACAGACAGTAGGGTTGCCTTTGTTCCTAGTAAGTGCATAGACACTTGACTTTTTAAAAGACATTGCTGATCCATGTGGGACAGCATAAAATTATTTTTTTATTAAGAATAAATAAATAAATTGGACTTTAATGACCGTGCCAGGCACTGTAACCCCTTTTCCAAACTCTCTGCAGGCAGCACAGGGAGCCCTTTGTTAGGATTGGCAGGATTCGTGTGTGCAGCCAGTTTAACATCTCGTGGGAGTTTAGAACTTGCTTAAGCTAAAGAGTATACCTAACGCTGGAGCTGTTTTTAAAACAATACTTATAAATAGAAATTGCTGGAATGGAAAAACCGTAGAGTAATTGCTAAAGAAAGGCCGTGTTTAGAAAAGGAAGCATAGGGGTTAGCATCCCTCTGGTCTAAGCTACAATGTACATTTGAAAACCTAAAGCCGTGTCATTATGTGACAGCATGAGAAAAATTACAACAACGTGTTCAATCCAAACGTCAGCAGAGAATCTTCATGGGATTGAAAAAGAAACGGGGAAGATTTCTGAAGCGAGAGCACTTCACTAGTTACGTCCTCACCCCCCTTCTCTCCTTCCTTTAGTGTAAAGTCGTTAGTAACATTTCAGATGAGTTCCAGATCCATTCTTCTAATTTATTGTTCTTCATTGGTGACACTTAGAAAATACTTTCCCCTCACTGCCTACGTGGCTTGGCTGGAGCCAGGGGACGCCTGATGCTCTGAAAGCGAAGAAGTTTTATTTTCAATGCAGATCTCGCCTGGGTAGTTTACGTGTCAAAACATGAATAACTTTGCACCTTTTGAAAGAATGTCACTTTTATAACTTGATTAAACACTGTATATAAGATAACTGTGTTAGTATATGTTAATAGAGCTATGTAGAGAAACCATCTAGAAAGAAATTATAATAAATACTTAATACCCTCTGGGCCTCTAGATGGTGACAGAGATATTTATTTTTTTTGGTGAGTCTTTCGTACCAGGGCAGCTGTCTGGTAGGGCAGGAGGAGGGCTGGAGAGGACTCTGCTTTTGTTCAGCTGGTTCTGGGGCCGTGCTTTGTTTTCACTGTGATTCTTACTAGACAAAGGCGATTTAAATCAGAGTTTTGAACACCTCTTTCCCCACCACCATCGAAGCTGCTTCCCAACTGTCTTGGTTCCTTAGCAGCCTGTTGCCCTGTGGCAGGTGGGCTCTGAGGATGTGGGGCGATGGTAGCCCAGGCTGAGAGCAGCAGGAGTGAAGGAAGGGTGGAGTGGAGGTGTGGAGGTCGTCTTGGGAACCTGCGAGGAGAGAGGGGCTGTGGGGGGTGGCAGTGCTCCCAGGGCCTGGGGAGGGCAGAGAGGCCGGGCGAGCGGCAGCTGGAGTGGGGCAGCGAGGGGGCTTCTACTGAAAAACAGAGCAAAAGTGAAAAATTAACTTCATAGTTGCTGTGTAGCATCTGTGTTACTGTACTTGAGATAATGTCACGCTGTCACGTGGAGCAGCTTGGTCAGACCCCTGGCACTTACAGAATTCTTGGTACCCAGTTTAACGAGGATGTGAACATGCCCTAAATTACCCAGAACAGAAAACAACACAAACCCAGAACTTATTAGCAGTATTTATTCCTGTTTACTGAGAAATTTTTTTTGGGGGGGGACAAGGGGGGGCGGCTGCAAAATGCTTTTAAAATCCAAAATCAAGCCTCTTCCCCCAGAGCAGCAGAGAGGCCACTGTTCTGTCCCCTCCTGCCCTGTTCGGCTGCCACAAGGGCCACTGCGGCAGCTGGGAACACCCGAGGCGGGGATCCTTGGGTTCTGCAGCCCGGGCTCCTCGGCCAGCTCTCCCCTCCCTCCCCTGCCCCGTCTCGCCTCGTGCCAGAGAGAGACGCTTCGCGGGACGTTGGGTTCCTTTTTGTAATGTTTAATAGCCGCCTGCTGCCAGCCCTGCTCTGTAGAGCTCTGCGGGCGCCACTGCTGCATTGTAACTGGGAATAAAGCTGGAGCGGGAGAGGAGCCGGCCCCGCCGCCTCCGCTCGGAGGGGCGGGGCGGGGGCGCCGCCATCTTCCGCCGCCGTGACACAGCAGGACGCCGCGCGCCGCTGCCCTTTGACTGACAGCGGCGCCCTCCAATCGCGCGGGGCCGCGGGGGTTGTCGCTCCGCCTTGTCCCGCCCCGCGGCGGGCGGGGTTCCGGCGCGCAGGGCAGGAAGAGGCGAGCGGCGCAGGGCCTGCGGGAGGCGGCGGCAGGTACCGGGCTGAGGGGGACGGGGCCGGGATCGGCTCGGCTCGGCTCTGCTGCGGGCTCCGAGCGGCCTGGCCCGGCCCGGTCTGGCCTGGCCCGGCCTCGACCCCGCTCGCCGCCTGCCTCGGAGCTCTCTGGGGCCGGCTCGGGGGCCGGCTGCGCCCCGCGAAGGGAGCGGGGTCTCTCACCGGGGCAGGCCCGGGGGGGGGACGCGGTGCTGCCGCCTTACGGGGGAGGGCCCGGCTTGGAGATCGCGGCCTCCCCTCTAGACGGGCGGGGAGCGCCGGGGGCAGCCATGGCCGGGCCGGGCTGTGCTGTCGGCCTGCCTGGCCCCGCGGCTCGGCGCGCCAGGGGCCGAGTTCCTGACTTTCGAGAAGGTCTCGGGCCGGGCTCCCCCCGGAGCGGCGGTCCCGGGTCTGAGCGGCCGCTGTCGCGGTGCGCTCGGATCGGCCAGCGCGGAGCGGGGCTGGAGGTTAAGCGGCGGTGCGAGCTTGAAAACAATTGCCAAGTCATGCAGGCCGACCGGTCCCCTGGTGTTAACGCCTCGACCCGTGAGGCCGGTAGAGGCTTCCCTCGGGAGACGCGAAGCTGCCCGGGGGGGGGGGGGGGGCGGCCCCCCGGCGAGGGTTCCTCTGGCACAGGGCAGCCTGCTGTTCTCTGCTGGTATGCTGAAGCAGGAGTCCGAGATCAGCGTTACAGTAGGGCTTCTTGCAAATAAAACGTCCCTCGTTCAGTAGAACCGTGGTAGGAACCAAGGAATGAAGCATCGGGGGAGGCGGTGATGTTGTTTCCAAGTACCTTAGCAGATAGGCTCCGCTTTATTAGTGCAGATCTGTGGTGTGTCCCGTCTTCACCCTGGGTTCTGCTTGAGCATCTCTACCTCGCCCTGAAATCCCTCAGGCAGTGAGACGCGGCTTTTGCGCAGCTCGCTTGATGAAGGTTGAAATGTGATGTTGAGAAGATAGAATATGGGAGGATTTCTCATGGCATCTGTCGTGCTCTCTTTCCAGGATGTCTTCAGGTGCGTTATTTCCAAGCCTGGTGCCAGGCTCCCGTGGCTCTTCCAGCAAATACCTGGTGGAATTTCGAGCAGGGAAGATGTCCCTGAAAGGCAGCACGGTAACCCCAGACAAGAGAAAAGGCCTCGTGTACATCCAGCAAACTGATGATTCCCTCATTCACTTCTGCTGGAAGGACAGGACTTCGGGCAATGTCGAGGATGTAAGTATGGGTTTGTGTTTCAGTGCTGAAGGCTCTGAGGTCTGTCTTGAGCTTGTTCTGCTGGCACTGCTGAAAGAGCCTCTCCAAGACCCGCTAGGCTGAGAATGCCCCTGTGGCCTCACAGAGCTGAATTTCCAAATCCTCTCTGCTCCTCAGAGCAGATGGAGGAAGGTTTGGGGAAAGGAGCAGATGTCTTTGGGAGGCCAAAAGGAATATTCACTTATTTCCTCAAACACTTGTTCCTACCACCACATTTTGCAGGATTTGATTATTTTTCCTGATGACTGTGAATTCAAGAGGGTACCTCAGTGCACCACCGGCCGGGTGTACGTATTGAAGTTCAAGGCAGGATCAAAACGCCTCTTCTTCTGGATGCAGGTTTGTGGGCTGTCAGTAATCATGATCTTGGAACAAAATACTTCCAGTTTGACTTGTACCAAGTGCAGCTTTCTTACAGGAGCCCAAGACGGACAAGGATGAAGAACACTGCCGGAAAGTCAACGAGTATCTCAACAATCCCCCAATGCCTGGTGCTTTGGGTGGCAACGCGAGCGGAGGCCACGAGCTCTCAGCATTAGGAGGTACAGTCCATTCTCTGCTCCTTCATATGAAAGGCTTTTTTTTTTTTTTTTAATTTTATTTTTAGAATAAGCACTGTATTTCCCTAGGCAGAAATTCCTGCTGGCTGTGGAGGGTGAGTCGGGGACAGTGTTAATAGCAGAAGTGTAAACGTGCTTTTAGCAAAATAAACTGTGCTGTTATAATAGGTGTAGGTTGGAAGTTAAGACTGCCAGAAGAAATCTTTTGTTTCTAGTAGATTCTCTGGAGTCTTACCTCTTTATGAAGCCAAGTTGCATTTATCTTTTATGAGCATCATGAATCAGTAAACACTTGAAACTGTTTTTTCCATACAGAATGTGATGCCAATTAATCTCCTGCTGTTTGAGCTGGAGTGCTGTGAAAAAAAAACCTATGTGAATATGTTGTGTTTCAGAATGTTTTTGTTTTTAGGTGAGGGTGGCTTGCAAAGCCTTCTTGGAAACATGAGCCATAACCAGCTCATGCAGCTGATCGGACCAACGGGCTTAGGAGGACTTGGTAAAATGCTTTAATATCTTTATGCCAAAACAGTATTTTCTCCTGCCAGGTTAAATCTTACCTGACAGTATTTTCAAGTGGTGCTGTTGGTTTGAATAGCGCTGCTTTCACGTGAGAAAGCAAGGCCCTGCCTCAGAGGTGAGCCAAGGGGCAAAAAAAGGCTGCAGGAAATGAAGGGTGCCAGGCTCTGCACAGCACTCATCTTAGGGCTCGATCTGCAGGGAATGTTGATTCTACTTCTTGCTCCATTGAATCTTGTCTTTTTATTTTTTTCCTCTCCTCCTTTTCCTTCTTAATATTCACTGGAACAGGGATTGAAAACCAGGGACTTTTCCCTGGTGAATATGCCAGTTACCAAGCTGTGGAGCTGCTCATGCAGTCTCTGACCCAGTGAATATTTGTGTTCAAAGTAGAAAGAGCTCAAGAGGAAGGCTTGAGTGTGCCTCCACCCCACGCTCTGGTCAGAGGGGTAAAGCTCAGGTGAAGGCTTTCTCTCCTGGGCAGCACTGGAGAGAGCCTGATTCGCGGCGTGGCTTTTCTGGAGGGTATGAGCAGTGTGCTGGAGTCCCTGCTTTGGGCTGTTCTTAACGTTGGCTGTGCTCCAAGCCCAGCAGAGCATTTTCTGAGAGGTCATACCCTTAAGCAGAAATAAGCAAAGGAATGTGTGGCAGTGACTGAGGTTCTGTGCTTGAGCTCCAAAGTCCATTTTTGTGGATCTAGTTCGTGTCCTTTGAGCTTCTGATGCAAATCTCGCATTAGCCTTGGAAGATTCTGGCTTTTTAGGGTGTGTTTGGAAAGGATCTTCCTTCTTGAAGCTTCACATCACTCCTGAGACTGTCTTCATTTTCTTCTCAACACTTTTTCTCAGCAGCTCTTCTTTCTCTGCCTTTTCATCTAGCCAGAAGGCAGCTTGACACGAAGCTCGCTGCAAAGCAAACCATCTGCTTGCCTCGGCAGAGGGTGGTGCGGTGAATCTCTGCGGATCTCTTCCCCTTGCAGCATCTCGTTCGTTTGCATCTCTCTCAGGACTTTTGCTTTTATTGCAGAGCTCCTGCAACAAAGGAGCTTTCTTGCTCCTGGGGGAGCTTTCCAAGTGAGCAGAGTAGCTGGTGGTGCAGCCCAGTTAGCAGCACCCTGATGGCCCTGCTGCCGCGGGAGCGCTGCGATCGGGGCGCGGTTTAGGAGTGGGTCCTGTACAAAGGAGTGGCTGGTGGGTGCTCTGACCTCCAGTGTTCTGCAGCTTCAGTTAATGGTGTGTTTGCTAGTGGAGCTCTGGCTCTGTCCTCTGCTCTCAGGTAGTTCCTGAAAGGTGGTGATGAATGCAGGTGCTTGTGCAGGGGCGTGTATCCAGTGGGATGTGGTACGAGAAACCACTGGAATGGGAAGCGTGTGGTCAGTGGAGCGTGTGGCTGATGTGGCTTGAAGGAGTTGTAGGGGGACAATCGGCTCACGGGGACCTAAAAGCCAAACCTTTTCCTAGCTGTTTTTGGCTGATGTTCTTGATAAGTCCTTGGCAGTTGGGATATGTGGATGAAGGAGGCTGATTCTGATTTCTTTTGCATATGGCAGTTGGCTCAAAGGCCGAGCATTGGTTTCCTGCTGTGTTTCCTGATTGCTGCTCTACTGGGAGAGCTTTGGTTGTGCAGGGGGCTGTCCTGACTTTGCTCTGCCTGTGAAGTGCTTGAGGCTTTGGCTGGTTCTGCTGCTGCATCTCTGCATTAGGTTTGAAGCTGCAGAACCTGAGTGTATGGGGGAGAGTGGTGGAGACTCAAGGCTGCCTCTGTACCTTCTGCTGAGGGCCTTGGCTTTCAGGTTTAGAGAAAAGTTGGATTTTTGGGAACGAGCAGCTAAGAGGAGAGGGCTGTGTTACATAATTGTGTACGTACGGCACAAATCAAAGTAATTTCATCCTTGTGTACATCTAGAAATGGAGTCATTTCTAAAACATGCAGCTCTCTAGGGCAGTTTTCTGATAGGGATGGAAGCCCAGAGAATGAGAGCTGTTAATTTACAGAAGGGGGTGGGGGGATTGGTCTGGGCTCTTTCACTCCCTCTATTTTAGCAAACAAAACCTTTCAGGTACAAGAGTGACCTCTCTAGAGCAGAGAGGTGCAAAAAAAAAAAAAACAAAACACAACCCCTGAGGAAACCAATTTCTAAATCCATTCTTCTTTTATGTTTGTGGAAGGTGGGCTGGGTGCGCTGACGGGGCCGGGGCTGGCCAGTCTGCTTGGAAGTGGGGGACCCCCGACCAGCAGCTCATCATCAAGGTAGGGCACCACTCTGGCCTGGGTTTGGAATGGTTCTGTAACAGAAAGCTCTTCGTATCGTAAGGTCTTGAAAAGAAGCTTTCCAAAATACCAGAGGCCAAGCTGTTTTTTTCTGCAGGGCGTTGTTATACTAATTGTCTTCTCCAGCTCTCGCAGCCAGTCAGCTGCTGTGACACCATCTTCCACAACTTCTTCTACTCGTGTAACGCCTGCCCCGGCTGTTCCCGCGGCTGCGTCCGTGACCAGTCCCAGCCCCGTGCCCAGTTCGGGTAATGGAACCAGCTCAGCCACAAGCCCAACCCAGCCCATTCAACTGAGTGACCTCCAGAACATTTTAGCTACTATGAATGTGCCATCTGGAGCAGGAGGACAGCAAGGTAATGGTGTGCTGACCAGACAGCTCTTGGGTCCAGGAGTCCTTTGGATTTGTTTTACTGTCCTGTTTCAAATTGGTTTGAAAGGTCTCTGTTGTGGTTTTTTTGGTTTTGTTTTTTTCATTTGAGTGCTGTTCTTGGGCCGCTTCAAGAGTCCTACTGTCACTCCAAAGCTGAGAGAGGGAGGAAGGAGACTGGCAGTGTGCTAGCTGTGTTTCAGTACTCCTCGGACTAGATCATATGGTTTACATGACAAAAACATGGGGCTTTGTGCCTAGTCTAACAGCCAACCCTTTTATTTTCTTCCTAGTTGACCTGGCAACTGTTCTGACTCCCGAGATAATGGCTCCCATCCTGGCCAATGCTGAGGTCCAGGAGCGGTTGATGCCTTACCTTCCCTCGGGGGAATCTCTGCCACAGACTGCAGAAGAGATTCAGAACACCCTGACGTCTCCTCAGTTCCAGCAGGTAGCTGTGTAGCTGTCACGGGAGGTGCAGTTCTCCTTCCCTCCCCCCTCCATGGTTTGGCTCCCTGCTTTTTCTAGCTCCTGACCCTATTCAGAGTTGGAAGTTGCTTGTTAGAAGTGGAAAAAGAGGAGGGACATGGTTTGCTGAAGCGCTGGTTCTTCCTTCTGCACTCACCCAAGGGCAGATCAGAATGGGTTTTTTTTACTTCTTTTGGAATTGGGCTTCACCTTTATTATCAATGTTCTCAAGCAAATGACAGGAGTAGCAAATTGATTATTCCCTGTCAGAGTGGCTTGTCAGCAGTCTCCTTAAAGGTCACGTCAAGTGACTGAAGGGAAGAGATGCTCATGGTTACAGCACTATGTCCCTTGGTCCTCTTGAAGCACCTTCAGCCCAGGTCTGTCTGTGTGTGATTAAACTGGTGCATTCCAGGCCAATTCGAACTAGTTACGCTGATTGATTGGAATTTGTCACTTTGCAGAATTGCAGTGGCCCAGAAGACTGATTCTGGTTTGAGCTGTGGCACCTTCTCTGTGCAGAGAAGACTCAGAAACAAGGGATGGTTTAATTGGTGATTTGATAGAGGATCTGCAGCTAGGGAAAGGTTGCAGTTGTCTGTGCACTAAACCAGCCAGTGGTCCTGTCACCATGGTTTGGCGTGCTGCTGTCTAGCAGTGCTTACCACTTGGTGTCTCACTGGTGAAGAGCAGACGTTGTTCCCCACAGCAGAAGCATTTTGGACCCTGCCCACAGTTGCTGAAGGGGAGCAGCTGCTCCCAGGCTGCCTGGTTGGTCACCGAACCGTAGCGGGACCGCTCTCCTGTGGGTTTTGCACAGCAGCCACCTGCTGCTGGAGAAATGGGATGAAAATGGTTTGGAGTTTTACTTTTTTTTTTGACGTTGTTGACTCCAATTCACAGGCGTTGAGCATGTTCAGTGCTGCCTTAGCCTCCGGACAGCTTGGCCCACTGATGAGTCAGTTTGGCTTACCCGCAGAGGCAGTAGATGCAGCCAATAAAGGAGGTGAGTGTTGATGCTGGTGGGAACGTGATGAAGTGTATGCTGGGGTGGTTTGGGGTTTGTCTTTTCTGGTTTTTTGCAATGCACACAGCCATTGAATGTGGAATATAATCATTAGGTGCTGGGTAACTGTCGGAAGGTGACTCTTGCCCTGTTTGTTTTTTTTACAATGCAAAAGTGAGTGGCTCAGGTGTTCCCCAGCAGCCATAGTGGGATGTCAGCTGTGCATTTTGAGAAGTCAGGGCTCTGCAGAGATGTGCTGAGCAGTCTTGGCCTTGTTTTCTTGATAGAGCTGCAAAAGGTTCTGGGGATGTCACAGTCGCTTTGTTCAGGAGTATCTTTTTTTGTGGCATTCTTTCATGAGTCACCTGAAATCAGTGAACCCAGCTGGGGCCTGTAGCACTGAGGGGAGGGGGTGTCACTGAGCCCTGATGGGCTTTTAGCATCCATTCCCTGAGTGTAATTCTGGTCTTAGGCTGCTCAGGTCAGAGATACCGAGCCAAATGTGTGTTATATATTGAATGAGCATTAGAACTGTCTTCCCTGCTAACAGACACATTCTTAATAAAGCCACTGTTTTAATTTCCACATAATGAAGCTTAACCTCATGTGGGCAATGAACTGTGTTCCGGAACTTGCCACGTTAAATAACTGCTGCATTTATGAATTTCTAGATGTAGAAGCGTTTGCCAAAGCAATGCAGAACAGCGTCAAGTCAGACCAAAAGGAAGGAGACTCTAAGGACAAGAAAGATGAAGAGGAAGATATGAGTTTAGATTAAGTTATTTGCTCTTCCTTACAGATATTCCTAGATACTAACTTAAGCAACTGCAGTAGGATTACTAACTTCATATTATGCTTATATAAATCTACAAATAAAGGAATTTTCTTTATCTGCCATACGGGTTTTGCTCGGTCTGGTTAACGTGCGTGTTTAAAGCAGGCCTGGCTCTTTTTTTCAGGGGAGTTGCTTTACTGGTCTGTTTTGATGCTTTTGACATGAGGCTTGACTAATTCTTCCCTTTCCTGGTGCTGAAAGGGTTGAGCCTTGGGAGTGTGAGAGTAACAAGCCTCTCAGGACACAGGGGTGCCTCCCAGCCCCTTTGGGGGTCTGTAGGGCTGCCAGCTCCCCCAGGCCTTGTCCTGCACAAGGGTGGCCCTCTCCTGGGTGCAGGACATCACCTTTGAACAGGGGGAGCTTCAGCTTCATGAACATCCCAGTGGTACCACCACAGCAGCCATACTGGGATGGAGCTGCTTAGGGCAAATACAGCTGTAACATCACCAGGAGGTGTTTATTCCTCTTCTGGTTCCACACCACGCTCTTAATTGTGCTTCACCAGTAAAGTGAGAGTAACATAAAACTTTATTTGACTCCAAAGTATGTACCAGTGATTTACAAAGACCATCTTTAATACTAAACTTAAAAACAGGTCATAATTACATTTGTTTAAGATGGACACGTTAAAAACCCATTTTACAATATTTACCCCTCATAAAAAAAAAAAAAAAACCCAAACAAAACAAACCCCACAATATAACGATATAAGTTATAAGTCCATTTCAGAAGCAAGATTTTGTCCCCAAGTGGCTAGATATATATACACACACACAAATATATATATGACGTGTAAGTGCACAAGTGAAGGGGGGTGTTCCTGGGAGAAAAAGGGTGGTTTTTTTTCAAGTGATGACAGCACTACCAGGTGGGAGTGAGGCTGAGCAGGGGAAGGCAGCTGTGGTCAAGGGCTGAGTGATGCCTCAGCCCCAGCCAGGCTCCGAGGTAACCTACCTTTATTTCTTCCCTTTCAAAGCAAAGGTTTCTTGCTTCAGGCAACAGGACTTTTGTCAGTGTATCTACCAGCGCTGAAGGCAGCGAGTCGGGGTGGGGTTTGTGGCTGGCTGCTTCTCCTCAGCAGTTCTCCTCCTTTGTGCTTTTTTTTTTTATTTTTGGTTTTGTTTTGATTCTGATAAATTAACCTGCTAAGAAGATTCTAATTCTGTGAACAGAATTTTGTCCACCTCCCCCCTCGCACAGCTCTTTGTGTAGCGGTGGCAGGCGAACCGAGCCTGCCCTTGAGGGGAGGTTAAACGCGTCCTCGCTTATGAAAACACCAGAGTGATGGAATTAATCCAGTTTGTCCTAATTGCATTTATTATAAACCAGAAACTGCCTCCAGCCTTCAGCAGGAGACAGTCTGTGACTGTTATTAATAGCCTCAAGTGTTCCGTGAACTAAATCTATGTGCGTTGTCAAGGTGGGGTAAAGGGAGCAGGAGTTAGGACGTGATGGGCGGCTGCTGGGTGCTCCAGCCCCCGCTCCGTGGAGGACACTCGCTCCCACCCCGAGCCACGGGGCACCACCAGTCCTGCAGCAGACACCTGACCACCGGGGAAGGGCTCAGACCCATCCCCGCATCCCGCTCCAGCTTTTTGGTTGTACTTGAGAAAGATGTCCCCAAAGCGCCCCCTTCTCCCCGCCTTCCTCCTCTGCCCTCCATCCCCTTGGCTTCGTGGCCCCTCTGGGGTTTTTGGCCCCGGACTTGTGGCGCAGTCCCTGGAGATGAAGCGTGGCTGGCCACGGTTACCGCTAGCGAGGGGGGGGGACGCCAGGGGCCCGGGGAGCGGTGCCGGGCGGGCCGTACGCGGCGGTGCGCGCGCTTACGGCACGGGGCAGCCCCTGAGGCCGACGGAGCCCCTGATGGTCCTGGCATGAGGCAGGTCCACGTGGCTCCGGTTGATCACCAGGTTCCTTATGCAGCCAAGGTAAGGAGGGAAGGGAGGTAACGGTGACACGGGGCTGGCCTCGGCTGTCTCTGCAGAAGGAACAAGCGCAAACGAGCGTCAGGCTGGCTTGTGAGAGGGCAGGGGGTTAAGGATCTCTTATCTTCCACCTGGAGCAGGACCTCTCTTGGCTTCAGGGTATTTCATTCTGGAGCCCATCTTTCCCAGCTCACCTGGTAGCCCTCCCATGTAGAAGGTGGCCCTGGTGCTGGGTGCAGGTGGCTGGCTGGGTCCCACCGTGTAGTTGCCTTCTGTGTCCACATCAACCTGGATTATGTTTTTCCATTTGGTAACTTGGGAAGAAAACAAGAGTCAGGGTTGTTTCCATACCTGGAGAGCAGATCCACCTCCGCCCTCTGTCTCAGACCAGTGCTGGAGCAGAGCACAACTATGGGGAGGGTCATAGGACCTGCTCTGGCTGTTGGGAAACGCCCAGAGTCTGGACAGCCACCCCAAAAATCTGTTCTTTAGCCACAGCAGTCACCCATAAGGCCACCCACCGCATCTTGCTCTAGTGAAGCGTGCTGCACGCTCCCAGAGTAAGGGGGTCAGCTGGGATGGGGAGAGTTGCTGAAGCTGGAAATGCACCAGGAGCCAGAAGCAGATGATGGGTTTCATCCACTGCTGGGTCAAGCAAGGTGAGGGCTTAAAACAGAGCTGCACGGAGACGGGGGGCTGTAGCTGCGACCTGACCCACCCCCCAAAAGGACCTGATACAAAACCTTTGCACTTGCTCAGTGATGACTACATCTAAGGCTGGGTTTTTGCCTGTACAGGTGTGAATCCTGCAAACCAGTGTTCCCAGCTGTGGGCTTTGAGCCCTCTGGACACACTCTGCACCAGAGCAAGCCAGGATTTCGCTTTCAGCGGGCTGTGATGGAGCTGGTACCTTGAGACATCTCTGGCCTCACAGGCTGCTCCGAGACCCAGGGAAACACCCTTTCTCCTGCCCACCTGCTCTGACTCCACTAACAAGATCAGACAAGGACTCTGATTAATTAGGAAATTACTTAATGGCAGCTGCACTCTCCCAAATTGAGTGCATGCAGGTGGGTGCTGGGGCTTAAATACCCAAGGAAGGGGCCCAGGCTCCTCCCAGGAGATGTGGGCTGAGAGCAGGAGAGCAGCAGTGTCCCAGGGCCAGGAGCCTGCTGCCCCCTCACCTGCGATGGAGTGCCACTGCCCGTCGCAGAGAGATGGGCACGTCACCGATGTGGAGAACTCGTCAGCCCCAGTGCT
Source organism: Actenoides lindsayi (assembly GCA_025331215.1). NCBI lineage: Eukaryota > Metazoa > Chordata > Aves > Coraciiformes > Alcedinidae > Actenoides > Actenoides lindsayi. The sequence continues at coordinate 39,655 of WTSP01018251.1, read as the reverse complement.
CGCTCTCACGGTGACCTGGTGTGAGAGATGAACCCATTACAGGCCAGTGAGCTGAGTGGGATGGACAGGAGCTGGCCGCTGCCTCTGGAAACCAGGGGGGAAGCCACCCTCCTACTACCTTGGTCTCCTCCATGTACAGCAGGAGATGGTGGCTTCTCCTTGTGCCGACATAGAAGATGAGGCCAGAGGCACTGCGGGGACGGACCTCCAGAGTCACCTCCAAGTCTTGCTCGGTCACCACTGCATCAGCTGGAAGAAAAACGCTGCTGGTGAGAAGAGGGACAAGGAACCTCTCACCAGATGTCCCCTTCCCAGTCGCAGGGCTGCAGGAGCCAGGTACCTAGGACAATGGACCCGCCCTCCGCAGCAAAGAAGACCCCGCTCTCCAGTGCACCCTCGTAGCACGGTGTCACCCCAAAGGTGCGTGAGGGGGGACCCAGGGGCCTCCCGTCCAGCTGTGGGTTCCTCAGGCAGCCGTCAAAGCTGGAGACCGATGCGACCTGCAGAGAGAGGCCACGGGAGTGAGAACAGAGGGGACAGAACCTGTCAGGCACGGGGCAGGTGAAACCAAGGGACTGGGAACTGGTAAAGACGGGGTGATGCCAGGGGATCACCAAGCCCTTACTGGTATGTGAGCCTTGGCTTTTCCAGCCGGGACCCCCCCCACATACAAGGGGGTCCGGGCCACAAAGAGCCCTGCAGGGGTCACTGCAGCATCCTGGGCTCGCAGCCCATCGATGACCAGCTGGGCTCGGCTCCGCTCTCTGCTGAAGAACACCTGCAAGAACCAAAGGTCAGTGACAGGAGTGACAGCAGGCCTGGGGGCTTCCTGGCTCGGGAGGACCCCCCAGCGCCCAGGGGAGGGGGACATCCCCTTGGAGCTGCAGCCAGCCCTGTGTCTTCACTGTCCCACGGGCCCGCGAGTGTCCCGCGTCTCATAAGGGAGCGATGCCCAGAGTGGGGCTGCCACGGGGCTCACCCCTGCGGGGTCACCTGGCCTGGGGGACGCACACCGAGGTCCCCCCGGGCTCACCGTGTGCCAGCGCCGGTCGCGGTACTTGTCCTTGCTGCGGATGCGCAGCCGGCGCCCGCCGACGTCCAGCAGGAAGACAAAGCGCCCGTTGGAGACAAAGAGAGCCATGAAGGTGCCCCGCTCGCCCGCCACGTAGAAGAGCAGCCCGCTGGAGGAGTTCAGCTTCACCTCCAGGGAGAAATGGGACCTGTGGGGACAGGGTGGGTGATGGGAGCACCCCGCTCTCCCAGGGCCGCGAGGGACGCCCGCTCTCCAAGCGCCAGTCCCCGTGGCCGAGCCGGCGTGGGGTGGGCGTGGGGTGGGCCTCACCTCTGCCCGAAGGAGGCTGGGATCTCCTCGAACTCCCAGCGACTGCTGGGGGCACCCCCGAAGCGGAAGGTGCCGGCGGCAGCGCGGGGCTGTGGGTGCAGCTGGCACAGCCCGTCCCGATGATGGCGGCGGTCCTTCGAGGCCGGCTTGCCCGGCACCTACGCACGAGGCACCAAGGAATGGAGGGAGGGGAGCAGCCCCGTGGGTGCCACGGGGCAGAGGTGCTCAGGACAAGGGTGGCACCAGAGGAGGACAGGGAGAGGAGGACGTGGGGAGTTTTGGCAGCAGCTGGTACCTTGGGTTTTCGCCTGCCCTTCTTCGGAGTGCCTCGGAGCTGCTGTGGCTGCTCACCCCAGGGGCAGCTCATGGTGACATTGATGCTCTCCACGTTCTGCTGCAGGTCCACCACCATCTGCGGCTGTGACACCCTACGCACAGGGAGGAGAGGTCTCTCTCTCACTGGGCCAGCTGGGAGGCGGGAAAGGGCCGAGTCCCGCTCTCCGTCGGCGGCAGGGAGATGCTCACCGCTTGACGAAGACGTTCCCGATGCAGCCGGTGAGGTTGCTGGGGGCACCCGGCTCCGCCGACCCCCCGAGCTGGAAGAGCGGCCGCCCGTCCTGTCGCCGCTGCCGCCGGCCGGGCCCGGCGCCCGTCACCGTGTCCTGCCGCTCGTCGTCCACGTAGAGCCGGACCCTGCGCGAGGCGAGCGAGCGGGTGAGGAGGTGAGGGGGTCCCCTCTGCATGCAGCCCACCCCCCGGGCAGCGCTGGAACACGTACCCACGACTGTCGCTGTAGAAGGCCACATAGTGCGTCCTGTCATCCGCGTAGGCATTTTCCGTGGTGACTTCGGTTTCCAGCAGGTTCAAGGCCAGCTGGCCCTTCTGGAGGGACACCTGGCACGTCCCCTCCTGCAGAAAGCATCACCCCGTTGCTGCTCAGCAGCTGAACTCCATGGGAGGGCCTGTTCCCCCCCCACCTTCCACCAGGAGCTCTGGGTGCAGATCTCGCTGCAGACTCACCCCCCGGCCCCACCGAAATCCCCCCTTTCCCAAGGGAAGCGGCACCATCCCCAGAACAGGAGCTGTTTCTCCCCCGGGGAACTGGAGGTGCCCACCTGGGTGGTGTGCTGGTAGAGCAGCCCCTCGTGCTGGCTCGTCCGGAAGCTGAAGCCACTGTAGAAGTCCCTCAGCCCCGGCACATCCTTTAGGGCCAGGGTCAGGTAGCCGTGGCCATGGACGCTGACTGAGCGAGCCACCTGTGAGGGACACCATGGAAGCAAGGTGAGAGCCTGGTCCTGGCACTGCAAGGGTGCTGGGAGGGTGACCGAGGTGCTCAGATCCTCACTGGGTCTGGTTGGTACTATGGCCACCCATGTGGAGCACCCCACTGTGACCCCTCTGCACTGAAGACCTGGGGGGTTTTGTATTTGTCTCTGTGTGGACAAGGGGGCCTGTCCTGGGGGTCCTGGGCTCCCTTTCCCTAACAGACCCCTTCCCCAGCACCTCAGCCAGGAGATTGTGCTTACCAGGAGGTCTGAGGTGCACCCATAGCTCACACCAACGGTGCTCATGCGTTTCAGGTCAACGTATTTGCCAAGAGCCTTCAAGCCCTTCATGCAGCCGCGGATGGGCCCACCCATGGGGAAGAGTGCTTTCAAGCTGCAGGAGGAGGAGGTGGTGTTACCAGACCAGACCGAGGCAGGATTCAGCCCTGCGCAGGATCTGGCCCTGCAGCTCTTCAGAGACCCCAGAAGGGACCTGTGATGACCACAGGTATCTGCAGTGCCTCAGGCAGAAGGCTGTTCCGAAGCACCCAGCATGGCAAAGGAGGACTCAGTGACATCCAGAGATGGAGATGTCCCATCCTCAAGCCCACAGTGATGGGCATTAAGAGAAAATCTTCCCCCCAGAGCTCCAGCAAGGTCCCAACATCGTTGGATGTGTCTGGGAAAGGGCCAGGGCCACCTCTAGAGCCACTGGAGAGGAAGATGTGGACTGTCCCACCCCACCGTGGGCTGGACCCACCTGGGGGGCAGCACAGCTGGGGGCACACCACCCAGGTAGTAGGAGACAGCATTTTCCAGGGAGTTCTCCTGCTGCACCATGAAGATGGTGAGACGTGCCAGCCGCACCAGGATGCGCTTCTTGTTGTTCATCTTGAGGAGGAAAATCTGGATCTGGAGACAGAGAAGAAAAATGATCCACCAGCCTGGGGCCATCGTGTCCATCACAGAGGGCAGCACTAGGTGTCTGGTTCACAGACTCAGTGAAAGAACTTCTTGCAGCTCCTCCCTGTCCCCCCTCCCCCCAAAACAAGGGTCAAGGTGCCCCCAGCCCCGGGGATGAGAAGCCCCCCAAGTGAGTCGGGCAGGCGGCTCTTTCCCCCGCTTACGGCTTTGTCTGTGGTGCTGCTGATGGCGAGAGAGGAATTGCTGCTGGGTTTTGCCATCTCCAGGCCCGTGTTCAAGTCGTAGTAAAGCACCAGCTTCCCATCTCGGATGGCCAGACACAGGAACTGCCCCTGGGGAAGGCAGGATGGACACTCAGCCCCATGGCTTCGTGTCCAGCACGCAGCTGGGGTGCTGAGCCTGACCTGCTCTTCAGCACTGGTGGAACAGGTCCTGCTGCGGGTGCCTGGATGTGTTGCTGTGACAACTACTGGGGATTTATCAGTGAAGAGCAGCCCTGTGGTGGGGCACAGGGATAGCACCGCAAGCTGGAGGTGCTCCTCACAGCATCACCTGCCCCAGGAACCCCTGGCCAGGCTTGGAGGGTCTGTGCATGGGTGCTCTTGGAGTTTAGGGGAGTCCTTGCAGCATCAGACAAGTGATCACATCTGCTGTGAGGTCTGGGACCAGCCCTCCTGTGGCTTTTAGCAATAGTGCAGAAACGCTGCTCCAAGTAGCACCACCATCTCCAAAGCCCCCTCCTCCCCAGTGCCCTGAACTGGGAATGCCTGCAAATGGGGCTGGGATTGTCCTAGCCTCCTGGCTGAGGGACAAAGGCTCCCCAGGGGAGCAAGCACCTGCCTGATGCTCCAAGAAGAAGATGATGCCATTGTAGGAGACCAGCCGGATCTCCTGCTCGAAGCGCTTGGTCGTGCCAAACTGGCTCTCAAACTTGATCTCCGCATAACCAGTGCCATCAAAGTAGGAGCCATCAGTCAACCAGGGATCTCCTGTGGACTTGGACCTGAGCCACACAAGAAGAGGCCAAAGGCATCACTCCAAAGCCAACTGCCACGCTCTGGAGCAGCCAAGGGTCAAGGTAAGTGCCACAGACCAGAGCTGCCCCATCCTGGGCACGGTGCCCTACCTTGCGCAGGGCTTCTCGGCAGTGGTATCCAGCTGGAAGGTGCGTTGGAAGTTGTAGAGGCTCACCACCTCCTCATTCAGAGTGTCCAGCTCCAGGCACCCACGGTAGTTGGGATAGCGCAAAGTGGGAGGAGGCTGGGAACGAAACCGGACGGTTAGAGCAAGCGTGATCCTGGTTTTCCCATGAAATCAAGGGTTTTCTCCTCTGAGAAGCTCCAAAAGGTATCACTGATACCTCTCAGAAGACAGAGCCTCCCTCCCTGCTGCCTGTCTCACCGTGAAGCTGGAAGGGTAGCCACCCACGTAGAAGACCACGTTGCGCGGGTCGAGGTTGAGCAGCCCCTGCTCCCCCTTGGCCACGCTCTCTCCCTTGGTCTCATGCACCGTCTGCCTCTCCACGATCACCGACATGTGCCCGTACTGCAGGATCCTGCAGCAGGAGGGGTGGTCAAGACAAGAGGAGCAAGCCCTGCCCTCTCTGTGCGAAGGGCCTCCCCACACAGTCCTACCAAAAAGGGGGGCATGTCCCACTGGGGAGCCCCGCAGCACTGAAAGGACTCATCGCTCATGTTATCAGCCCTGCCACAAGGCTGGTGAGCTTCATCTTCCCTCTCCTGCAGGCACCCCCAGACCTTCCGTGACCTGGTAAGACATCACCTCCCTACTTGTTTAGTTTTTAGAGGTATCTCAGTGCTGATCATTTAGGGATGACTGGATGATGGAGCCCACAGCACCTCTGCAAGCCCACGGCCTGTCTGGTCACTACCTGCATCTGCTGCAGGGACGGTCTCCCGCTGACCTGCCTCAGGATGCCTCCCATGAGTCTCCTACCTGTTGATGCTGACGGTGGCAAACTGCTCTCCAATGTCCTCATCGACGGTTAGGAAGGCTGGCTCCTCATTGCCCAGTTTGTAGACCCACTGCACCCTGCGGTCCTTCAGCACGATGCCCAGGTAGTCTCCAGCAGCCTGAATGCAGGGGAGAGACAGGGCCACACTTGGGGCGTGTGGGAGCACCGAGAGATGCCCTCCCTGATGCTCCCAGAGCTTCACAGCTCACTCCATCCCCCTTCCAGCCAGGCTGACGGCTGCGCCCAGTGCCACCCACAACACTCAGGGGGCAGGTGAAGGGCGAGGGGCTGACATTGAGCCACATTCCCCCACTGATGCTACCAACACGTGGTCCTGCCGCCCTCGTCCTGCCCGCGCAGCCCCATCTCACCTCCCGGCTGCCCAAGTACATCACGAACCGCCCCTCCTCTGCTCTGTCCTGCCTGCGCTGCCGGCTCCTGGGCTCGGGGTTTTGGATGTAGAATTTGAGGGATGTATAAGCTGCCAAATCCTGCAGGTTGCTGGGCATCCGGACCTGCACACCCGAGCTGCCGTTGAACTTCATGGGGACTTTCACCTGGAGGGAGAGGAATTCAAACCCACGGCACTGAAACCGCTGCCGCCGCCTCTCGTGTCATTGCCAGCTCTACCGAGTCAAAGCATCTTCTGGAGTCTTCCCATGCTGCCTGGTGGCCCCAACGCTCTTCCAGATACCCCTCTCATCTGCAGACCACCCTCAGGTAAGCCCTTCTTCACCCTGTGCACAACCCTCCCCCTCCCGTGAGCCTACCTTGCTGGCAGCGTTCCTCGCCTGCGTGATGAGCTGCCGGATCCGCACGATGTTCTCCGACACGGTGGCATTCTTGTTCCTCCTGTTCTCCAGGCTGCTCAGCTTCCCCAGCAGCAGTGGGATGGTGCTTTCCAGGCTGGACACTGGGGTTGGAGAGAAGCCAGGGGTTCTGAAGGTTAGTGAGGAAGTGAGACGTAAAGCTCAGGCAGTTTTGAGACATGCAAGTCAAAGCAGCAGCAGCTGGGAGCAGAGTCACGGAATAATCCCCTAAATCCAGCAGCCTTGGTAGGGGGTTGTGAAAATGCTCCACTGCGTGCAAACTCCTGCAGGAAAGGTATAGGTGATACAGACACTGCAGGGAGAGACATAACATAAAGGGACACGTCTTGAAGCACCCAGCACTGCCTGCCACCTCTCTCTACTCTTGACCCGGAGCTGCAAAGCATGGCTTAAAGCACAGAGTACTCTGGTGACATCTGTCTGTGCACTGGCTTGGGCCAGGCTCAGCTCTGGCAGCCCAGCAGGCTCAGCACTCACCGGATTTCCTGGCATCCTGGACTGCCTGGTTCAGGTCTTCATTTCGAAGGTCTCCGTACTGGTCTTTCCACTCATCCAGATTCTTTTTCATGGTGCTCAGGGTATCTTCGACCCTTGCAGCGGTTTCGTTGGCCTCAGCAGCTGCTGCTTTGGCATTCTGGATCATCTCCTTGGTGTCCTCTGGAAAGAAAGGAGAAAAATCTCTGGGATGGCCAGAAGTGGGCAAGTAGTACCTTTGGGTCACAGCCTGGCTGCAAGGAGCAGAGAGACCCAGTCTAGCTACTCCAGGACAAACCTTGGTCCCTGCCCAGCATGTCCTGCACAGACTGGAGCTGTCTCAGGAGCTGCTCCTTCTTCACACGGAGGTCAACCAGCTTGTCCTTTGCTGCCTGCAGAGTGCCTTTAATGACTGCAATAAAGAAGTGTGTATGTTTTTGTGTTGGATCTCAGGCCAGCCCAAAGGACATCACACCCTGCAAGGAGCCTCTCTCACCCTCATTGAGTTTTCTCTGCTCTCTCCTCACAGACTCCTCCAGGTTGCTGCTGTTCCTCTTCAGCTCTTTGGAGACAGCCCCGAGATTTTCTGATATGACACTCTGTAAAACAAATATGCACTGCCTAGGAGTAGGAAGAGGAATTCCACTCTCCAGCCCCGACTGCGCACAAAAATGCTCATTCAGACAACTGCTGGGGCACAGTGGGGAGACCCAAACCCCCAGCCTGGTCCTAGCCACGGCAGAGGCTCTGCTCTCTGGCACAGCACAAAGTCCTCAAGCCTCAGAGGGAAGGGGCAGCAGAACCCTACGTGTGGCTGTGAAATGCTGGAAGACTGTCAAGGGAGTTTGGCTTTTCAGAGAGCTCGCCACAGCACGTACCGTCAAAGCCTCGCCGGCTGCCTTGTCAGCATCGTGGGCCGCTCGCTCGGCTTTTCTCACAGCCTCAATGATGCTGGCGTAGGCATTGGAGGCATCGATCGCCCGCTGGATGAAGCCATCCTGGTTGGTGCCTTGGATAATACTGTGTTGGAAGATGAAGCCATCAAGTCCACAGCGACCGCTCATGCTGGGCCCTTGCCCATGCCCCTACTACAGACCCCTTTGGGTGTCTCACCACACGTTCTCCAAGATAAAGCTTTGGAGATGGCACCTCACTGCTCCCCTGCCATAGTGCGGGGCTGCACGGGTAGGTACTGGTGCCTCACCTGGACAGGTTCCTTGCGAGCTCATCCAGGAGCCGCGCGTGCTCCTCCGCCTGCTCCACAATGGGGATCTTGCTGCTGGCCGGGGAGAACTTCTTGACCCGCTCAGTCAGGGGCAGCTTCGCTCCATCCAGCAGAGCTGCCAGTTTCTCATATGCCTGCAAGGACACATGTCACTCTGAGGGCTGCCACCACCTCACGCTCTGCCCAAGCCGAAGTATCTCCCACCGCTCACCTCCTTTGCACGCTCCATCTTCTGTAGGAAGTCGGAGACCTGGGCCAAAGAGTCCTTGGCCATCCTCAGGGTCTCCTGCACCAGCACATGCTGCTTTTGGAGTTCACGGCTCTTTTGCTAGATACACAGAGGCAGAGTTAGGCACTGGCAGGGCCAGCACAGATTCCCCCCACCCCACCACGTGGCAGTATGGGACCACCTGGTGAAGCTCTACCTGACTCTCCTCCAGGTTGTTGCGGTTCAGGCTGTTCAAGTCCTCCGCCTGCCTGGTTTTGTTCACAGCCTCGTTGAGGGCGTCGCGGAGATCCATCAGCTGGGAGCTGTGCTGGGCCAGCTGCTCCTGCACGCTGCTCACCAGGTCCTGGTTGGACTGCCAGCGGACGTGCAGCTCGCTCTTCACCCGATGCAGCACTGAGGATGGAGAGGAGGAGATGAGAACTGCTGCTGATTCATCCTCCTGGGTTAGAGGGCTCTTCCTGTGCTTGGCTGTGGAAAAGCCTGGTTCTGGTCTCACTTGGCAGGTATCAAGCCCAAGAGGGACCATCTTCTCTCCCTCCCTCAGCTTGGGTAGCAAAGGATCTCATCCAAAATTGTCTCCAAACCCCCAGTGCTGGTAAGAGGGATGGGATCTCTTTCAGAAAGATCACCAGCCATGTCTGAAAGGTTCCAGCTGATGGAGAAACCCCACCTGAGGTCTGTTCTAGTGCTTGATTACTCCCATTGTGGAAAAAATACTTCTTTCTAGCAAGGGCCAGTTCCTAATTCCAGCTTTCAGCTGCTGCACTGTGTTTGGCCACTGAGCAGCAGCACTTGCTCCCAGCAGTGCCAGCGTATGCAGCGGGGCTTTGTGTGGGAGCTCAACCCCAGCCCTTGCTCCTGCAAGGGATACCCTCAGAATGAGGGTGGTGGGCTGCTGGTTGTTACTCTGGACCCCCTTCCTGAACGTGAAGAAACGCGAGATGATTTATTTACTGTAAAACTGTTCATTAACAGCACTCTCTAAACATGCCCGTGATGCACAGTGCTCACACGGGCTCCAGGCCATGCTGTGAGGAAGGGTTAGAGCCAGCAGGAGCTGTGCAGGACCCTGTCCCATGCCACTGAGCCAGACTCACGCTTCTGAGCCTCCTCGTGCTCGCGCTTTGCCAGCTCCTCCTGGCTGCCCAGCCTCCGCTCCTTCATCTCCCTCAGCATTCTTTCCACCTCGGCCATCTTCTGCCGAAACTCCTCGGTGGAGGTGGTGCTGGCATTTGCTGCCCCAAGCCTGGCCATCTGCCGCATCAAGTCTGCAGAGAAATCCAGATCCCCCGTTAGCACTGACCAGCCTGGGTCCTTCCTAACCCCCCGCCACCCTTCCTCTCTTACACCACCCTCAGTAAACTGCAGCTGGGATTCGTGCAGTACTCAGGCACCCAAACTGGACAAGGCTTTGAGGAACCTGGGTCTAGTGGGAGGTGTCCCCTGCCCACGGCAGAGGGGTTGGAACAAGATGATCTTTAAGGTTCCTTCCAATCCAAACCATTCAATGATCGTTTGAGATCACTCAGGGGTATTGCCCTGCATTTGTTGGCCATCACAGTAGCACATCTACACCTCAAGCATCTTTCTGGGGCTTTACCTCCTCTCCTAGATGCAGTGACTCCTTGTTTTGCTAAACCTCTCCTGAAGCAGCAGTGCAGGTTACCCCAGTTTTATGCATTTTAATAACATTTGTGCAAGTTCACAGTGGGTTTTTTTTTCCAAAGATCCTGTTCTACCAAACAGCTGAGACTCACAAGAAGCTTGGTCTACTTAAGCAGCCAGAATTCTGCAGGAATCTCCATTTCATTTCTATTTCCCCATGTTTTCTTCACAGCTCTTTCTAAGTGGTGCCGATTGAAACCAAGAGCACGGCATTCCCAGCAGGAAAACACCCACAGTGCAGAGATCCTTCTTCACCTACCTGCAATGCCTCTCTGAATGCTGCGGATATTTAGCACGAGCTGCTCCCCACTCTGGTAAGTCTCCCTTGTGTGCTGCTCAATCCGGGTTGCTTCTCTGTGAGTCATTGTCATCTACAACAAAAACCACTGGCTTAGCTGAACTATGAGATTATGTTTTATAATGTTGCTGTACTGAGGCCTCCAAGCATTTATTACAGTAACAAGGGTCGGCTCATTTTCTGACAGGGCCCAGGCTCTCCCTGCCCCAGGATGGACACATCCAGGATGGACTAGAATGTTCACGTTCCTTCCTCATATGCTTCTTCTAAAAATGACACCCTATTGAATTTATTTTTACTGGTTAAAGCTGGAGCCTCCTCAAAAACAAGTAATGAATCCAGAAACAACCATCAGTATCACAAGATGTTTAGCAGCCCTCCAAGGGAGGAATGCAAATAATCTTAAGACACCTGAGTCTAGTGCTGGCTGGGCAGGAGACCCCATCCTGCCTGAACCAGGCTCCTCACAGCTTTCAAAGCTTCATTTTAGGCAAAAGGAAGGACTCATGCTCAGGCAAAGGAAGATGAAGAAATACCCTACTTTATGCTGCAGCGCGTTCAGGTCCTGTGTGAGATCCACGTTCTCATCCTCCAGCTCATCAGTCCTTTGCCTGGCCTTGTTCACAGCTCTCTGGTACTCACGCAGCTGGTTCTGGGGGGAAAAAAAGAGCTGAAATCAGGCCAACAGGCCAGGAAAAGCAGGCAGAAAGGGACGTTAAACCTTCCACGTACCGCGATAGCCACCATCGTGCTGTTGAGCCCGTGGAGGCGAGCCCAGGCGATGGAGCTGGCGTTGAGGTTGACCAGCTGGCCGCGAAGGGAGGGGAAGGACATCTCGATGCTCTGCAGATCCTCCAGCAGAAGCAGGACGCAGCTGTCGCACACTGCCAGGGGAAGGTGAGCGGTCAGCGCGGGGCCCTTTCCTGGGGCTCCCCTCCTTCCCCGGGACGGTGGGACACAGACCTTCACACCTCACGCTGTCCGGGCCGTTGGCCACGGGGATCTGGTAGTCGTGCACGCAGACGTCGCACTGCTTCCCCGTCAGCCCGTTGGAGCAGGTGCACTCCCCGCTGCGGGGGTCGCAGGAGCCCCCTCGGCACTCGCACTCTGTGGAGGGCAAGCACAGGGAGATGCCCGTGGCACCGTTAGGTGCCGTCACCACCCCCGAGGGAGGGGTAGGGACGCTTTTATTCCAGCTACTGCAATTGCACCCTCAGAGAGCAGCCGCTTGTTTGCCACCTTTAACAATCCAACAAGACACCGGTGCCTTGTCCCACTCCTCCCCGTCCAGGACCCGACCCCCGGGGAGCAGGACTCACTGGTACAGCCGCTCTCACTGAAGCCCCAGTAGCCCGGGGCACACTGCTGGCAGCGTGGGCCACTGACGCCGGGTAGGCAGCTGCACTGCCCAGTCTGCACATGGCAGTTGCTCCCCACGGCGCCGACGTCGCAGTCACATCTCCGACAGCCAGAGCATCCCTCGAAGCCGTAGTATCCCTCCTAGAGAAAAGCAGGACGGTGAGCACCCAGTCCAGCATGGGTGTCTCTCTGCTGGGGCAGGCTGCGATGACGTGGGACCGCAGCTTTGCTTTATAGGGGTGTTTTGACCACCACCAAACTCCTATCAACACGGCGAAGAGGTGGAGCTGCAATAAGAACTCGGACACAACACAGCACTGCCCTGGGAAACTGCCCTTGCCCCGCAGTGCCCACACTGGATGCACACAGGAGAACGGGGTTTATTGCAGTTTCCCAAAGGGTACCACGTTACAGGCCAGGCTGCAGCTGAATGGTACCTCCATCCCTTGCTGTCAGATCTTTAACAGCCATTGCTGGTGGATGAAAGACTGAATATGAGCCAGCAATGTGTGCTCACAGCATAGAAAGCCAATCCCATCCTGGGCTGCACCAAGAGTGGGTGGCAGGTCAAGGGAGGTGATTCTCTCCCTCTACTCCATGCTGGTGAGACCCCACCTGCAGTGCTGGGTTCAGTTCTGGACATAAGAAAGACATGGACCTACTCGAGTGGGTCCAGAGAAGGGCCGTGAGGATGATCAGGGGGCTCTAGCCCCTTCCCTATGGGACCAGCCTGAGAGAGTTGGGGTTGTTCAGCCTGGACAAGAGAAGGCTCTGGGGAGACGTTATTGCAGCCTTTCAGTATCTAAAGGGGGCCTACAGGGAAGTTGAAGGACTGTTTATTAGGGACTGTAGTGGTAAGACAAGGGGTAACAGTTTTAAACTGAAAGAGGGTAGATTTAGATTACATATTAGGAAGAAATTCTTTACTGTGAGGGTGGTGAGACACTGGAACAGGTTGCCTAGGGATTGTGGATGCCCCACCCCTGGAAGTGTTCAAGACCAAGTTGGATGGGGCTTTGAGCAACCTGCTCTAGTGGGAGGTGTCCCTGCCCATGGCAGGGGGTTGGAACGAGATGATCTTTAAGGTCCCTTCCAAGTCAAACCATTCTGTCATTCTATGATTTTGCCATGTAAAGGCAGATCATCCAAATCCAACCTTAACTGCCCAGCTCACAGGCCTGGGGCTGCCCCTCGTCAAGTGCCATGCCAGCACCAGGCTGGTTCTCACCTCGCAGCGGTCGCAGTGCTGGCCTGTCACTCCAGTCTTGCAGAAGCACTGGCCGGTTCGTGGATGGCACGAGTCAGTCCCACAAGGAGAACAGTTGCACTCTGCCAGGGAAAAATACACCAAAGAGCTCACTCAGCCACTCCCAAACCTTACTCCCAACATCTGTCACAGTCAGAGCAAAGGCAGAGCCTCTCTCCTCTTGAATTTGCTCCTCCCGACAACATATTCCCATGACACCCGCCCAGGGCAGCCCTTCTTTTGTGAGCAGCAGTTTGGCTGATGCTGCTCGTGGGAGAAGAGCAGTGGTGGGCGCGGGCTGGCCAAACCCACACTGCCGAGGGAGCACCAGCACCACAGCTGCACAACCTGCTCCGGGCAGGGTCATTCCAGCCCCCGGGTGCAGTTTGGGGGTGAACTGGAGGTTACGGAGTCCCGACACTGGAAGGCAGGGCTTTGGAAGGTGTTATTTTTTAATTTAAAGGGTGCCTGCAACGTGGGCAACCAAGCGTGTGACTCGCCGGGGCAACGCACAGCTTGGCCAAGGCACTAACCACATCCACAGTCTGTCTGTCCATCCTCCCTCACCCCAGCGCTCGCCGCCCACCCCACTCACGTGTGCAGTTCTTGGCCACCACCGCGTCCCCGTAGTAGCCGGGGGCACAGACCTCGCACCGCGTGCCGGCCGTGTGGTGCATGCAGCCCACGCAGGCGCCCGTCAGGGAGTCGCAGCTGCTGAACAGCATGTTGGGGTCCGTGTTCCCGCTGCAGTCGCAGGGCTGGCATGAGCTGCCGATCACCAAGGGGTTGCCGTAGTATCCCGGGGCGCACCTGGAGAAAGAGGGCAAGGTAAAACACAGGCAGAGCACCCGGGGGGGGATCCCCGCAGCTCGTGCCCGCCCCGCGCTGAAGTGCAATTGTAGCTGTGCCAGCACTCAATGCTTGCAACTGCTGCAACCCGCAGGGATCTCAAAGCGCTTTGTGTTTTGCCTCGTGGTGCCTCAGAAAGGTGCCTTTGTGACAGACTGCAAGTTAAGGCAAAGCACAGCTAAGGAACACACCCAGGGTGACATAACGTATCGTCAGCAGAGACAGCAACGGGGCAGCTACAGGCTGAAAACGACTGAGAGAAATCCCACCAGAGCTCAGCACACCAGGAGCAGAGCCAAGTGCATCCTCTGCAGCCTTTACTAGGACAACTTCTGCCACAGCAGTGGCTGCACAGGACCAGCGTGCCTGAAGCCCCTGAAGCAGGGCTGCCATCACCCTTACCGCTCACAGTTGGGTCCAGCGTAGCCAGGCTTGCAGAGGCACTGCATGTTGGAGCCCTTGTGGACGCAACCAACGGCAAAACTGAAACGGTAAGGGGTAAGCAGGGAGGTGGAGTTAACCTCTGATGTGGTGCCAGGGGAACTCATCATTAGTGGGCTGCTGGAGCCCTGGGTAAGAAGCCGTGGATATGGTCTGGGGCCACGGACAAGACTGGCACTGGGACACCAGTCAGCGCCTCGATGTGGCACAGGGTGGTGCCCAGCCGTGAAGCAGTGAGGCCACATAAACAATCCCATCCAAGGGTGCTTACTTGTTGGAGGCAACAGAAAGAGGGCACGGACATCCAACACACTGCAGGGGTTCTTCAGCAGAGCGGCTGCCCACGTAGCCATCCTTGCAGCGCTCGCAGTGCTCTCCCTCCGTGTTGTGCTGGCAGTTCTGCAAGGCAAAACCAGGCTGCGGGCTCAGAATGGACAGCACGAAACGGTGGGTTGCACAAAGAACTCCCCACCAGATATCCAGGTGCTTCAGATTTCTCTTGCCCTGAACTGTCTTTCACCCTAAGCTGACCCTGAGCGGGACCACCCCTGGAACAGCACATGCAGCTTATTCACTGATTCAGGCACGGCCCTGCCTGAATCCAGTGGGCACGTGGAGAGCTTTTCAATTGCACGCTGCAGACCTTGCAGCTCCAAAATATCACAGTGTTACTCTTTACTTACCAGGCATATCCCAGAGCCTGGCAGGCACTGATCTGAGTGGCCATTGCAATGACATGGGATGCATTTTCCCAGAAAGAGCCCCTTGGTGTCCCTGTAGTAACCTGGAGCACATTCCTGAGATGAGGGAAAAAGACAAGAGATCTGAAAAACAGTCCGATACGTTCAGGCAAAGCAGAGAGACTAATTTAGTTTCTGTGACAGTATTCCCATGGGGTTGTACTGATGGAAAAAGAATTAAAAGTAACAGCAAAGATTTTTCAGTTTCTTCCTGCTTCTCACCAACAGGAGATGTCTGGCCAGACAGAAGGACCCATCCTTCCAAGGCACCACACACGCTCAATTTTGGTCTGCAACACCTCAATAATTTCCCCATCGTGCCTCTTCCAAGAGGGCAGATGCAGCTAACGCACCTCTCCAGGTGCTGTGGTGGGAGGGAGCAGAGGGCAGGCTGGTGTGGGGGAGCCTGGGAGATGTTGTTCCTTCCTCCAGCACACCCTGAGCTGTAATTTCAACTGAAACCCTTGGGGTCAGCTTGGAAGCTGCTACTCAGGCACCAGTGCTTTGCACAAACATCCAAAGCCCACGACTGCCAGCCGCACCAAACCCAAGAGGTGTCTGAGGCCCCAAACAGTGGCTGTTTGACCCCCTTCTTCCTGAAGCAGCAGGTCCCCTTTCACCCCTACCTGGCAGGAGTCCCCCTGGTAGTTAGCTGGGCAGAAGCACAGCTCCACGTTGCTGGCACGGATGCCCGTAGCTGTATCTGTTGCCATCTCCAGGACCACGCGGCGCAGGGACACGGAAGAAGAGAGCTGGGAAAAGAGCGCCCGGATCTGCAGCTGTTCCAGGTTTGCCAGCACCATCATGAGCTCCTCTCGAGACACAGGATTGTGAGTCTCCGTGTGCCTGAAGTTACCCTGGGGGGAGAAGATCAAATGTTACAGACAGGAAGCACAAGCACCTGAATATCCAGCCCAGCCTCTCCTTCTCTGTTGCTGGGATGTCTCCCCTTTGCAGAGGCAGAACAGCCCCTGGTTCTTCACAGCCAGTTCTGTTGCAATAGAATCATAGAATCATCTTGGTTGGAAGAGACCTTTAAGACTATCAAGTCCAACTAACCATCCAAGCCCAGCACTGCCAGGGCACCACTAACCCATGTCCCTCAGAGTTAGTATCTCCACGGCTTTGAAACTCCTTGCAGGGATGGGGACTCCACCACTGCCCTGGGAAGCCTGGGCCAGGCTTTGAAAACACTTGCGGGGAAGAAATTGTTCCTCAGCTCCAACCTAAACCTCCCCTGGTGCAATTTGAGGCCATTTCCTCTTGTCCTGTTGCTTGTTCTTTGGGAGAAGAGCCCGACCTCCCCTGGCTCCAACCTCCTGTCAGGGAGTTGTCCAGAGCAAGGTCTCCCCTAAGGGAGGCAACACCTAAAATACTGAGCTCAAAGCCATTGTCCCTTCTGTTGACAGGCTAGTCTGGTCCTTTCAGTAGCATCTGAGCCCTTAACTTGGTAGACACGTGTGTGTGCAAACTCACCTCCAGCAGCTGCAGCCGGCCTTCATGTACCTCCCCAGGGGATGGGTAGGTGCCTTCCAGAAACATGATGCTCATCTGATTTCCCTGGGAAAAGCAAGAAAGGTGTCAGTCACCATCTCACCCTGCTCAGCCTTTAGCAGGGGGCACCAGGGGAATTCCTTGGGCTTCACCTTCAGGATGACATCCGGGCGGGACTCCATGGGAATGAAGACATCACCCCTCCGCGGGTCGGAGTGCAGCTCGTAGCGCAGGTACCCACCATAGGAGGAAACCTAAGGGAGAGCCAAAATGCATATCATGCTGCAAGTCCACACCCCTGAGATGAGTCAGAGCTGTCCATGTTTCACTGGAGCATGAGCATGTTGGTGGGCATGCTGTGGCCACATGTGTTGGGGTCAGGCATGTGCACGACTGCTGGGCCAGCTGCCACCATGCTCTTACCTGGTCCCCAAGGTAGGAGCTGGGTGCAACCCAGTAGAGCTCCTGGTAGGCATCCAGGAGGTTCTTGAGATCAGCATGGAGGAGCTGCTCCCGCAGGCTCAGAGTCGTTGGCACTTCCTGGCGGTCGCTGCTCAACAAGAGCCACCCGTTCATGTCGACGAACTGTGGGGGGAAGAGCAACCGTAGATCTTCTAGTGGAGCTACAGAAAGTATTTGGGTGCTGATGCTCCAGGAGAGCAAGTCCCAGAGCAGCAGAATGGATGATAACAGGCCCACCACCTCACACGCGTGCTGACCAAGCCACTGGCAAGCCGAGCACCACCCCTGCCTCCCGCCTGGCACAGCCCCCCATGACAGGACTTTCTACCCCGTGAGACCCCAGAGACCAGGAGACGAGGCTCGAAGTGGGAGATGGGCACAGGGAGACGAAGAAAACCCTCCTCACAGGGTATCTTCCTGCGGGGTAGGATTAATGCAGGACAGAGACCCGAGGGCAGCAGGGAGCCAGGTGGAGGGAAACACAACTTCACCGCAGGCTCTGGCGGCCCTCGGCCCTTCTCACCTCAACTCGGTTCTTCTCAGCACTGCGGCAGCGATCGGTCGCACCGAAGCAGAAACACTTGGTGCAGCCCTTGGGGTTGCTGGCGTCCAAAGAAAACGTCCCCAGGCGGCACTGGTCACATCTTGGGCCCTCCACATTTTCCTGGAAGACAAACAAAGCTCAACAGCGTCAGCAGCTTCTCACGAGGCCTTAGTGGAGGGCAGAGGCAGCTGGAGGAGTGATCGAAGCACAGTGCTGTGATGCTGAAAGATGATGAAGCAGTCCCTGGACAGGTTTGCTCGCACAGCACCCATCAAACATTCAATTCACCCGGAGAAAGCAGTTGTGAGCCCTGCAAAGGGGCTGGAGCAGGCAGCTCAGCAGCAGTTTGAGTTACTCTGCTGTCATTCAGGAGCAGAAGTCAACCGGGCTGACAGCTTTACCAGCAACGTGCTCTGCACAGGGCTGGACCCAGACCGCCTATCTCCCCAGTGACAACCCAAAGAATAAGTCTTCATGGCCAGGGAAGATGGGGAGGAGGAGTCTTTTAGGGTGCTCTGAAACCACCAGCATGTGAGGCAGGCTGGCTGCGGCTCAGGCCTAAGGGCACCCTCCTACTCCAGCCCTGCTCCCTCCCAGCACGCCGGGCACCCACAGCCCCCCACCCCTACAGCCCGAGCAGGAGAGTTGAGCCAAGGAGAAAGGCACCGCGTGAAGACATCAAGGGACTGACCTTGCAGTGACACTGCCCCGTCACTGGGTCGCACACGCTTGCTTCGGTGCCGGCCTGGTGGCAGTCACAGGGCCGGCAGTTGGGGTAGTGGTAGTAGCCAGGGGCACAGAGGTCACACTGCCGCCCGATGATATTGGGCTTGCACCTGGATGGGACACGAGCCGCAGCGTGAGGGACCCCCGCAGCCAGGCTTGCCGAGCTTCACCCACGCTGGCACTGCCATGACACCCATGAGGACCTCCCCGTCCCTCACGTTTCCTGCCCTCAGCCTGCTGACAGCCTACTCGGCGTTGGGGAGGCCACACCTCAAATACTGTGTCCAGTTTTGGGCCCCTCGCTCCAAGGATGTTGAGGTGCTGGAGAGGGTCCAGAGGAGGCTACAAAGCTAGTCAAGGGTTTGGAGCATGTGTCTTATGAGGAAAGGCTGAAGGATCTGGGGCTGTTTAGCCTTGAGAAAAAAAGGCTGAGGGGAGACCCTATTGCCCTCTACAACTACCTGAAGGGAAGTTGTACCGAGTGGGAGTTTGTCTGTTCTCCCTGGGGACGAGTAACAGAACAAGAGGAAATGGCCTGAAGTTGAACCAGGGGAGGTTCGGGCTGGATCTCAGGAAGCACTTCTTTCCAGAAAGGGTTGTCAGGCATTGGAACGGGCTGCCCAGGGAGGTGGTGGAGTCACCATCCCTGGAAGTGTTTAAGAGCCGGGTAGATGTTGTGCTTAGGGACACGGTTTAGTGGTTTTTGATAGGGCTGGGAGTAAGGTTGGACTGATGATCTCAAGAGCCTCTCCCAGCCGAAACTATTCTGTGATTCTACATGTGCCAGCCCTCGAGCAGGGGCCGGGGATGCTGCCAGGTGTGCCCTGTGCCAGGACAGGGCCCCCTCACCTGCACTGCCCGCTGTCCACATCGCAGCCCGGCTCCGTCAGCTCCTGCACGCCGGGCCGGGAGCAGTTGCAGTCCTCGCAGCCGATGAGGGGGTGGCAGCCGAAGGTCTGGGGCTCACAGACGACGCACTCCGGCTTCAGGGTGTGCGGGGGGCAGATGCACTGCCCTGTCACTTCGTCGCAGAGACGCGTCCCGCAGTCACAGGCTGGAAGGGGCAGAAAAGGGGCCGTGTTTGGGGCAGCAAGAGCCAGGCCGCCCAAGGAGAGCACGAGGCAATGGATGCAGAGCTCGACAGCTGCTCTGTTTTCATGCAAATTGTTTTCCACACATTGATTTCCCAAATCAGCCTCAGCCCTGGCAAACCAGCAAGTGCTGGGAAAGCAGAGTGGGAGATGGAAAAACTCACGCCTGCAGTTGGGGAAGCCCCAGTAGCCGGTGGCACAGCGGGAGCACTCTCGCCCGATGACGTTGGACTTGCAGGGACACTGCCCACCAAAGGGCTCGCACTGGCTGCCCCGTGCCCCGGCCTCATGACAGCGGCAGGGCTGGGCCCCGTTGTTGTAGAAGAGGGAGAGCGAGATGGCAGAGTCACGGCAGAACCTCGTCGACGTGCTGGGGCTGCAGGGGAAGGCAGGAGGAGTCACCACAGCCCCACAGCCTCCCCACCAGCCCCCAAATCCAGCGTGATCTCCTGCAGCAACGGGTGCTGAATAAGAGGGAGGGTGAGCCCCGTGACATGGAGATGCCCCAGACACGCAGAGGTTTGGTGATGAGATAAGGAAAGCTTTAACCAGACCCCGCTCCTGCCATACACAAAGGGAATGGGTTTCCGCTCCCTGAGGAGTGTGCAGCCTGTGGACAGCCCAGCAGCTACCCAAAGCCATGGGTCTCACTTGATGTAGAAGCTGTTGATGCCACAGCTGCTGATGAAATCATAGGACTTGTCCAGGGGTTCCTCCTGCAGATACTGAGAGCTGTAGCTGTCCTCGGGCACCACAAGGATGTAATCCTGCAAAGCAAGGACAAGATGGGTGAGCCAGGCTCCATAGCCGAGCCGGACACAGTTCAAAATGAGCTCACTCAAAAGACCAAATGCACTATTAACTTCTCCTTGTTAGGACAGAACACAACACACAAAATGCCCGAGTACTGGGAAGACCAGGAGCCACCTCTCTACTGGGGTCTGTCCATCGGGGTCCATCTAATCTAATGCTCCACATGAGGAACAGCCCAGTTTCACTGGAGTAAAAAAAAAGGCAGAATACCCAAAAAGGGCAGCACTGGCTGTACCTCAGCAAGGAGAGAGGTGGTCAGTGTCATCTTAAACTTCTAGACATGGAGGCACCTGGCGTCTAGTTCTGTCTTTGAGCCTTCTCTCTAAATTTTGGCCTATCTTCTAGTCCTGTTACCTGAGGATAACAAGGACTACCTGCTCCCATGCTTAGATCTGCCTGGACAAACAATGCTATGTAGGTGTAAAGTATTGCTGGGACAGGAGTATGGCTTACTCTGGATTATCACAAGCTATGTGTGCAAAGCAAGAGCTCCAGTTAACGTCTTGTTTTGGTATCAAAACCACACAGTGACTGTCATATACAGATGCTGTCTCTGAATTCTTCCATCAATTCTACACCACTAAGGTTGGAGATGGCAACTTCCAAGAGCGGTTCAGAAACTGAGTGATGGTGGGAAACATTCCTGAGGTGTCACATTGACAAAAATCCAAGGACAAACTCCAGCCCTGCTGGAGCCTGGTCCAGCATGAGCTAGGAGCTTTGCAGAGAGAGGCTCACCAGCCACAGCTGCTTGCCCTCTGGCACTCGAACAACCACAGTCAGATCATTATCGGTAACATCCAAGATAATCCGGTCCTCAGAAACTACCAGGCTCCGGCACCCGTAGCCATGTGGGCAGAAATTAGCAGTGGTCTGACCTGAAAAGACAATAGATGTATTGGTCCCACATTTCCCTTGCAGTCCCCATCACACTCTTCCACTTTGGAAGAGATGAGCCAGTCTGGCTTCATCTTTGCGATCCTCAGAGGACCTGCAGTTATCTTCTGGCACGAAAAGCTTTCAAGGGCTTCTGTCTAAGCAGCAGCTTCCCCCAAGTCCCTGCTCTTCTCACCTTGCCAGATGCGTCCACCGTTGATGAACACTTCCACGGGGAAGGTGGGATGGTTGGGCTGGTAGTAGTGGAGGATGAAAGCATAGCGTCCCAAGGTCTGGACCCGGCTGTTAAACACAACAGCAGCCTGGCCCAAAACAGAACAAAGAGATAAAAACCCCACACCTGATGTCTGCACTCACAGCTGGGATTTTTTTTTTTACTATTATTGCACAAATCTGTGCTCTTATCGCACAGCTCTCAGGTCTTGAGACTTCTGGTGAATCAACCCCCAAGCATCTCCACCCCCCTCGTCTAACAGTGCCACTTGCAAAGCTTTTCCTGGGAGCTCAGAATCCAAGCAGGGCTGGAAGGAGCTAAGACAGGAGGGCCCACAAGAATTATATGTGCAGGGACAAGTTTAAAGTTCAGAATTTAATCTGGATTTAATCTTGCTAAATCTACTTGAAAGAGAAGGAAAACCTTTTCCTTCCTCAGGTGTCCCAGCCCCAGCAAACCAGCCCAACCCACAGCTGTGTCACTACCTGTGGTGCTTGAAGGAGGATGAGCTCTGCGGCAGGGTCCACCACCGTGGCGGGCCAAGGGGCAGGCTCCACAGGGACCCCAGCTGGAACCACATGAACGGCCTGAGCCAGGGGGACATCAGGGGCAATAGGCAGAGCCTGGCCCCCCTCCAAAACGATTGACTGAGAAAGCTTCAGGAACCTTGAAGGAACACAGGAGCTGCTGCAAAACAAGGAGAAAACGGGATGTCAAGATCTCCGACGAGGACAGAGAGAGGCTATGGGGTCCTGGCAGGAGAAGCACATCCTGTAACTCCTGGCACATTATGAAGTGTGCTGGTTGATGGAGAACTTTCTACCAGGACCCCTGGGGCTGTGGGACATGGGCTCAGCAGGAAGAACGGGAACCTCGCACAGGCTAATTCCTGTGCAAATATTTATTCAAAGCAGTGTCAAACATTGGGATACAGCAAGTGTCTCTCGCTGCATGTGAGCAAGCACAGGAAAGCCTATTCAGGATGACACTTGAGTGTCTGCCATGGAGGCAGTGGAGTGTTCAGATGAAGGACCAGCAGCCTGACTTCCAGTCCTTACTCCACTTCTGCCTGCTCAGTGGACATGGGCAAGGTGCTTCACCTCAGCCAGGTATTTCTTTCTGCTGTGTCAAGAACTGGAAAGACTCCAAACCCAAGGGAAGTGGGGGAAGCAATTGCTTTTGGAAACAGCCACATTTCACGCTAAAACCCTGGGGGACCCGCGACTCTCACCTGTTGGATGAGAACGTCCCATGGACGCTGATGCAATGCACCTTCGGCTCAATGAACTCCATGGTGAACTGTGCAGCGGGCACGAGGTACGCTTTGTGCTGCCACACGCCAGAGAGAGACACCCAGTTACATGACAGCCTCTACCACTGGGAGCCTGCAGCAGTTCTTGGGCCCACCAGCAATCGGGATGACCACACTAAGCACCTCCTTATCAGACACTTCATGGCAGGCCCCACCTCTGTTCACTGCCCCTTCCTCCCTGGCACAAGCCCTAAGACATTTAGGAGCTTGACATATTTATGGGATACTTCTGTCCTTGGCTAAGCAACTGTGAGTGCCCTCCAGGTACCATAGGAAGAGGCTCAGGCACTCTGCTGCAGAGCTCCCTCTACAAAGAGCAGCTTCTTCTCCCCATCTTCTCCCAAATTGCAGTCCCGTGATCTACTTCAAAACACACCACTGACCACATTTTCCACCTTGGACTGCTCAGGACATCAACTAAGATCTAGTATCCAGTCCAAAGAGGACTAGTAAACCCTTCTACAGGCCAGGTGCTGCTCCTGTCTCTCCTTGCAACCTGCCCACAGCACTGCCCTCAGAGGAAGCCTTACCAGGAAGAAGTCAGCCAGGTCAGAGGTGAACTGAACAGTGGCCTCTGAGGTAAGTTCAAAAGCTGCCACGCGGCTCTGGGAATCCACAGCGATCCCTCGGCAAAGGAAACTGTAAGAGAAACACAGATTTTGAAGCCAGCCTTGGGCTGGGTCATTTCTTGTCTTGCCAGCTATACGTCCTGAAGGTATTTATACAAAGTCCCTGGAAGTCTTTTGATGCCTTTTCCGGCAAGGCATAAGAGTGAAGCCTCTCAAGGACACCCTTGACATCCTATTGCAAAGGTCGCAGTCTGAAGTCAGACGCTTCTACGGCAAGGGACGGGGCTTGGACTGAACCAACAGACCCAACAACCTTGCCCTTGAGCCATTCCCAAAACCAAGGCCCTGACCGGTGTACCCAGCTGTAAACAGAAGCAACAGATATCTGCTGGCAGAGGCATCAGAGGACTACACTGGCACAGGTACATATTTCCTAGGGATGTCCAGTCACTAAATTCCACGCCCAGCTAGAATGAGTTTGGATATGCAGAGCTTTGATGTCCAGCACTGAGGCATAGATTCCTTCATGCGATGAAGCAGAAGAAGCTCAACTGGGGTGAGGCCTGTCCTTACCATGTCAGAGAAGAATCAAACCCTTTCTCCACCTCAGAGATGACCCTACCTGTAGACACATGGGTAGAAGATGA
Source organism: Actenoides lindsayi (assembly GCA_025331215.1). Lineage (NCBI taxonomy): Eukaryota > Metazoa > Chordata > Aves > Coraciiformes > Alcedinidae > Actenoides > Actenoides lindsayi. The sequence goes on along the minus strand of WTSP01018251.1, from coordinate 16,024 downwards.
ACGTGGCCTGCTGCATGGCTAAGTGTGGCGAGCTCACCGCAACGTCCACCATCTGCAAGGCATTGGTGTTGGCATACTCCACCACCAGCACATATTTCCCAGGCTGGGCAACAGGCAGGGACAACTGGACTTCCACCTGAAGAACACAGAGATGACAGAGTGAGTGGCTCCTGTCCCACTCGCCATAGTGAGCACGTGCAGGATGCCCATGCGACAAAACCAGCCTCCTCCACAGCTGAGGGGACAGCAGGACACCTCTTACCACGTTCTTGCAAGCCCTTTGCATGTGAGACACTGCTTTTGGGTGCCTTGAGCAACAGGACGTGCAAGCACACAGCTGCTGGGCTGAAGGGGCAACCCTCGGGTGCACAGGGGTGCAAAGCCCTTCGGGTGACCTGCCCGGGTGTATGTACAGCACCGGGCAGCGGGAGCAGAGGGCCAAGCACCGCAGTGCCCGCGCGAGGGAGGGGAAAATCCAAGTGCCACTCACGTCGCTGCCGCTGCACGTTGCCATCCAGGGATGGGAGGGGGTGAGCTGCTCTGTGGGACACGCTCTGGGTAACCGGTTGTCCAGCCTGCACACGGCATCCAGCCCTGACACAGCCGGGAAGCCGTCCACGGGCAGGTACTGATACAAGAGGCAGCTAAAAACAGCAAGAAAAAAAAAAATTGCAAAGTACTCTTGTTATGTCACGATTGTAAGAGTCAAGAGCGCCCGCTGATCCCGGCAAGACCTGCAAAAGGCTTTGCTCCATCACGAAGCCTCCACTGCCCAAAGAGGCATCTCTGGTTAGTGTGGAGCGAGAGACTCTGCATTACAGGGCCAACGATGGCAGTAACAACACACAGCTTCTTCCCTTGCAATCCTGAGGACTACTGCTATAGCAGAGGGGACAACTGGTGTCCAGAGCCCAACCAGCCTTCCTGCCAAGATGGACAGAGAGGTCCTGCACCGAGCAAGCAGGGGCGACGAGATGCTACCAGACTCTGCCCATTCATTCTAAACAGACCCAGCTCATTACTGTCCTTTTCCAGGGCTGTTGACTAACACACAAGCTGGCACTAGGAACCCAGCCTGGCAGAGGAGAAGACTATGGTCTTACTGGGTGAGTTGGCCCTCCAGGGTCCATGAGAACACGCAGACTGACTGTACTATGGATGAGGAGGACTGTAATATGGTTGAGGAGATCTGTGTGTCAGGTTACTGGGACAGAGCAGGTTCAGTGGGCTTTACCAACCATGGCAAAGTGCTCTACTAAGCAGTTTCATTGCATCCAGACCCTCGCAGAGCGTGGACTGTATCTATTTCTTAACCCCAGGCCAAGGGGAGATGAGTAGGTCCCCCACAGCACAAAGACATGGAGATCCTTACTTCTGGGTGGCTTGTTCTGGGGCTGGCTGGTAGGTACATGGCTCCGTGACCTTTAGCTGCAGTATTGGAGCTTCATAGTACGAGCTGGGTAGCAAAACCAGATAGTCCTAGGAGGACAGATGGGAGAGTTGGTTATGTTGGGGACACTTGCCTCCAGGGAGCTGCTGCTGAAGCCCCTTGTGATGGATGGAGCATGAGGGTTGGTCCTTACCAGCAGCACACCCTCTGCTTCAACAACCAGCGACCAGGTGTTGGGGTTGAGTACGAAGGGCTCCCCAAAGCTGTTCTGGGGGACGGTGACAAAGGCTGGCTCCGTGCTGGGAGCAAAGACAATCTGCTTGGTCTGCTCTGTACCTGGAGTGGGAGGGATGAGAGGCTGTGAAGGGACTGGGATGAAAAACCCAGGGCTGCAAATAGGAGGCTACGCTCCGGGAAGCAGCTCTGTAGGGCAGCGCAGTGTCCCAGGCTCCTGCTCTCTTGGCGCTGCCATAGCAGATGCACCACAATCCTACACTGTCCTGTAACAGAGACATCCACTTGGAATCTGCTCAGTAGCTTAATAGGAGAGAAAACCCCAACAACATAATCACTGCATTCCTTAACGCTAATCCACAGCTCTTGCGGTGTGCTCTGCATCCCTGGGCTGCAAAGCACGGAGCGTTGCCTGCCAAGGAGCATTCTGCCAGCTAGAGAAGGGAGGAACTCATTGTGAAGAATTTATTCTGAGACGGACAAAAAGAATTGCCCAGATACGTTCTTCCTGAAGGCTACTGTGACCCCAGCTCCACAGGCAAGGTACCTGCCTTCTGGCAGACTCTCAGCCCCCCAAGCTGTGGTCCCATCTTTCTCACCAGCCACAGACCCGAGATGTAGACGTTAATTTTAACTGACAGGGCAGAACGGGTTTAAAGCTGCTGTTGAACAGCTCCTTGGCTCAGCTGACACAGTCCCATAACCTCTGAATTCGTTAACTTGGGATGCAATAAGGACACAGCACCTAGGAACAGACCGTCTGCCTGTCCAGCCATCTCAGGAGCGTTTTGAAGAGCACGGGCGAGCGATGCTCGCCAAGTGCGGCGGCTGCACGGTGAGCAGATGAGATGAAGAGGGAAGTGGGGCACGTGGCACGCTGACAATCCTCGTGCAGTACGGGGACACCAAGGCCTAACGCAGAGGGCCAGAAGCTAAAGCAAGGGCTTGTGCTACTGCTGGGATGGGTCAGCCCCTTCCCCCGTGTGCGAGCTCTGCGACATGCCTGGTGTCAGCCGAGGCCAAGCTCTTATTGTCTCAGATGGGAAGCAGAAGTGAGGATGCAAGGAATGAAGAGATGTCCCTGAACAGGCAATGGGGTGGGATTCTCAACAAGCTGAAGTTTCACATCCCTTTGAGATGATACACAACTCAAACTGAGATAGCTTCTGGAGGCGGCACAGGAGAAACTGGTCTGTAGATCATATACTCAGAAAAGGCTTCCCTTTTTGCCGGCCACATCTTCCAGTTTAACTTCTTTCCAGGCTGCTTGTCCTTTCCCATGTGAAGCCCATTCCACCCAGGCAGAAGGTGGCTCAGCATTTCTGCAGCTGATCTAGCCTATCAAGAAAGCTGTCCTCCCAATCCCATCGCTGGCATGTCAGTCTGGCAGCTTGCCTTCAGCACTTAGAAAATTCAAATGTTGCTTCTGAGCAAGGAGGGAAGCATATTATAAGGCAAATGAGCTCTGCTGCTGAACAGGACGGATGAAATACTTCCTGACCTTTGGTGGGATCCTAAAGCATGAACATGGCACACGCTTTTCTTGTCCTTCTACTGTGTTACATGAGTGGCCATAAAAATAAGCAGCTATTTTTTCCCCTCCAAATAATAAAACAAACCAAAAAAACAGGAGAAAAATAGTATCTTGGCATTTCAAACCTTCCATATCACACCAAAGGCAAAACCCCTTCTGTGTCAACTCAAGACAGAGGACTTCACATGCTGAAAAATTAGGTAGCTGGTGTCATCAGCCTTGTGTTGGGTGTGTATTGTCTGAAGAAAGAGCTTCAGCAGGACGATGTTGCTGTAGCATCAGAAGGGGTAAAATCGATCAGCCAACCCTGCATGCCGGCACTTGCGTGGCCTCAGCTCTGTCCCCACACAGCCTTGCTCACGTTGCTTCCCAGAGTATTTGTTGTCCAGGTCTCTAGGCTTGTTCGGACATCTTTTGGTGGCTCTTCTTCTCCAGTAACTCACGGCTTGATGAGAAGCCACTGCACCAGAGTGCAATGCCTGTGTGACACACGTGCAGTTCCAAGCCCTACACCCCGTGTGAAGCCAGCAGCCTGGTTGGGGAGTCGCTCAAGGCGAGGGCAGCACTGCCCCGTGAGGGCACCTGCCAAATAAAACCACATCCAGCCACCATAGTTTGGATCCAGTTCCCAGCACTTGGCTCATTCTGGTTTTGTGGAAACTCAGCTCAGTTCTGCCTGGGGCACTGGGGTGATCTTGTAATGGTCCTCAGTGCACAGTCCCAGGACTGAGGCCCAACTTGTTGCTGCTCTGTTAAATAAGGGGGGGCTGCAAACTCAAACCAGCCTTTCAATTGGAAGGGCAGGACTAATGGGACCAAGCCATATGGAAGCGTCTTCTGGAAAGGATGATGCAGAAGGTTGCCTGGGATGGGGAGGAGGTGGCGATGGCGCAGGGGAGCAGAGCAGGCTGGGATCCTTACCTCTCCTTCGTGGCTGATAAGCTGTAATTTTGCCATACACAGTGGCCCCTCCTGAATTAATATACCTCAGGATGACATGGAACAGATAGAGCTCTGCCTCCTTCACGGCTACAGTGACTCTGATTTTATTCTGCAAAAAGCAAAAAAGCACACGGGGCACATGTCACTGGGGGGGGAAGCTCCTGGCCGCTCGCCCGCTCTGCGGGAGAGCCTGACCTGCCTGCCTACCTGCCTGCCTGCCTCTCTTCCCCCTCCCTCGCCATCCCACGGCACGGCACCGGCCGGCCACCTGGGACGGGCACACCTAGGACGGGCACGCTTGGGATGGGCACACCTGGGGCAGGAGAAGGGGCAGAGGAGCAGTGTCGCAGCGTGGGATGCTCTGAGTTAGTCTAGAAGTGAAAAATGCACTTACAGTTGCCACAAACATTAAACTTTCCTTCCTCAACGACCGAGACCCTCCCTTCCACACTGGCGGGCCCCCGGCTGACGTAGCGGAAGACGAGGCGGAAGAGGTCGGGGGAGGTCACATTGAGAGTCACCACTACCTTGGGCTGGTGGGAGAGAGAAAGGGGAGAGAAGCAGAGCACACCTTCAATTACCTCCACCGCCGGCAGCTACCAGCCCAAGCGCAGCCGCTCGGCTCACTGCTCCCCAAGCCGCATGCCAGAGCGCGAGGAGGGGGCAAGCACAGCCACGGGCACCTCGCCACGACGGCCACCAAGGGAGCGACCCGCCTGCGGGAAGGGGGTGGAAAAGCTCTGCCCACATCTGGGAGATGCTGAGGCACAGCGGGACGGTCCCGCTATCGCCGGGGTGCACACTGTGCCAAAGGAAAGGCTTTGAGGAGTTCCCGGGTTCGGTACCGGCACGTTGCTTATGGGCTTTGTGTCGTAACCGGCCGGCAGGTACCAAATGCTGAAGAATCTGCCCTTATGTTTACAGGGCTCTGCCCAGATGCCTACAGAGGAGGCTGCAAATTGAGCTGGTGCCTCATCCTCGGGAACCTGCAATGCTCGCGACAGTGGTGCTAAGGGAGTGTCCCACTGAAGGGTGCATCAGCCCTCCTGGTCTTCCTGGACTGTGACCAGGACGATTCTAGTTAAGCAGATGCTTAAATCCAGCCCATTTCAAAAAGCGTTTTTGAAGCATCTGCTTAAACACCCTCCTGCCTACGGGGCAAAGCTGGGGTCTGCCCAAGGAGACTCCTAATGAAGGCTTTATGTTCCTTGAAGCTCCACACCATCTTCCTACCAGAGAGCAAACTACAAGTGAGACCTGCCAGCTGAAAGCCATGGACTGGCCCTTCTATCGAGTCCTATTCCTATCTGAAATGCCAACACTGGATACAAAACAAAAGCCATGAGCTTGAGCACGAGCTCCATCCCTAAGCTTTAAAGATGGGGTTTTCTCAAGGAAGCCCTACAGGAGTTTGTTGCTTACTTAGCTCCTACCTGCAAATTCAACGGGAAACGACTTAACACATTCAGCCTCTCTTACTTCACTTAGGCACGAAAAAAGTGAAGAAAATTGAAAGTACACACACCAAAATAAGGAACATTTTACGAGGGACAAGATGGTCAGAGAATCGCTGCCCTGCACCCCATCCCCAAACACACACACACGCACAGGCAACACTTCTATGGGGGCCACGCAGAAGAAGAATCCACCGAGGAGAAAAAGGGTCAACAGATGAAACAGCTTCACTTCCAGGCCTTAGACAACTCCGGGTTAGTGTAAACCATCATTACAGCAAACCACCTAACAGCAAGAGCAGAGCCAGAACGGTAACAAGAGGTCCAAGCTGAATGTGGCAGCTAAGGAGGAGCTCATTTATTTTTGGAAAAGGGAGGAAAGGTTATGCAGAGAGTTGCAGGAAAGAGCAGAGTCAGATGAAAGAGCCGCAAGAAAACCCAGAGATGGTGTTTATAGACATCCCTGTAAGTAATCATCAAGCTACCTCCTTTGTCTAACCGGATTAGGATGTCAGGGGATTCCCAATTTAGGATCTTTCCCCTCATCAGTCTATGCCATCCCCAGCACTACAGGAAATATCTCTGCAAACAGGCTATATATACGCTGCGCTGTTTATATTGGCCATCGTGTGACTTGAACGGTTAGAAAAGAGCTCGGAGTGAAAGATGTGTCCCAAAAGCACATCAGTTCTCCACCGGCCACATCCTCCCCGGGGCAGCCGGGCTGGGATGGAGATACCAGGCGTACCTGGATGGAGGACATCTGTGCGTATCCTCGCCAGCTGAAGCCCTCAAACTCCAAGGGGTTGTAGCCAAAGCGTACGGCCCGCCCGGTCGGTGTGGTGCCTTCCTCCAGCTCGAACTTCAAGTGGTGAAGGTCAGGGAAATAATGGTCCCGCACAGGCCTGCGGAAGAGAAGGAGCATCACTACCTGCCGGGCTACCTAGAGGGACAGGTGTGAGGACACCTCCACCGGGCACACGGCCGATGCGGCAGCGGCCCAGGCAATGAGGTCCCCGTTCTCGTGGTGGCCGAGGACACCATTCCCGAGGGAGAGAGGACAGGAGACACAGCACCCCAAGTTGCCATCTCCCGCTAGCAGCTTACTGGGTGCAGGTGGGGCCGCGCGTGTTCTGCCGGCAGTGACAGGCTCCGCTCCGCTCCTCGCACGATGGCCCCAGGGACCCGCCGACGTCACACTGGCATCCTGCGGGCAGGAAGCGCCTGTTTACATTCCCCCCCCCAGCACTAACGAGCTCCTGGTCGCTAATCAAAGGCGCTCCGGCGGGCGGGGAGACGGGGGCCGCTATTTTTATTCCATTGTATCCGCTTTCATATTGGCCCCGGCCCCACTTGGATCAGCTCCTCTCCCACCTCAGCGAAGAGCTATTTCCAGGCGGCTGAGGGAAGGAGGTCTGCAAAGCCTCATGGCTGGGTGCCGCAGCCCTGCCGCCGCAGCGGCCTCGCTCCCCCTTCCCAGCCCTGCCGGGACCGCCTGGGACGGCCGAGAGCGGCTGGGTCTTCTCCTTCCCCTCTCTTCCCATGGGCACGATGGAGAGCAGTCAACCCCAGGTGGTCACGCCCCACCTGCTCCCAACAGAAGGAAGGGTTAGAGCTGCAAGGACACGGCCAATGGTTAAAACACATTGGTTTCTGGCACCCAACGGGGCACTTTTCCCAGCCTTTCATCCCCCAGCCTGACGGACCTGGGTCCAATGGTGGCAAAAGCACGAACTCAGTTCTCCAGGTCCACAGCAAGACCCAGCCCTTGCTCTGGGCCGCCACGGTATGATCAAATGCAAGAGGTGAGCTATCTCCCGTTCCTTCTCTCCAAGGCCAACAGTTAGTTGGTCTACAGAGTCGCTTGCTCCAGGAGTCAGTTCTTGTGGCCCCCCCCCACTGCCCATTCACCCAACACATCACGACGGGGAGCTCACCTTGGCAGCCAAAGTAATTTGCGTTCTCCATATTGAAGTAGCCATCTTTGCACGTCGAGCAGAACTGGCCGCAGACGTTCGGTTTGCAGAAACACTGCCCGTCACCCTGGGAAAGAAGCAGGCGTGGAAGCTCATTCCCTCCCATTGCTCATTGTGGCCAAGCTGTTTCTCAGTTATTTGGGCCCTAGACACTGGAGTAGCATTTTGAGTTTCATGCTTGATGCTGCTTCCTGTGTGTGGGTGGGCCCGATAAGGGCCAGATAAGTTAAATCACCCAACGATGCAGGCAAACAAAAATCCAGGCATCCTGGGTCAGACACAGAAATATTTAGGTGCCTAATTTATGACAGGTCTTAATCCTATGTTCTCATGCAAACCCAGGCGCGGCACAACCTTCGAGAGGTCAGCGTCAGGATGGGGCTCTCCAGCAGCTGCTGGGAGAGATGGAGCTGAAACACTCCCAACACAGCATCCACTCAGAGGTGCCTGGAAACAGAGAGGAGCAAACCCACCTGCCGGCACTCTGCGATTGCGCTGATGGTACCCTTGGTATCACACTTGCAGCCTGGAGAGAGGGAGAAGAACCAGAAAGCAAGATGATCCATCAGCCCCTGAGAAGAAGCCTTACGGGGAAGAGTACCTACCACACCAGAGGACACTGGCTGGGATAAGAGGAGCTGGGAACTGGTCAAGTAGAGGGTAATGCTGCACAAGGACTCATGTTTTCCTTTGGGCAGTTACTGTTGAGAACACATCTACCAAAGATATTTGTCTCTTCCACACATTTGGCCATGAAAAATTAAGCGTGTGGAGTCTGCAGGGAGGGCTGAGAATGGCACAACTCATTCCATGAGCCCTGTTTCATCCCAAGCAAAGAGCTCCAGGCTCCAGCCTTTCTCCACTCCAAGTGGGGGTTACCCAGGCCACTCCAGCTTTGACATGTCACTCCAGGGTGAAGACGGAAGGAAGGGCATCACTTCCATCCAGCAACGACGGTCCCTGCTGGCTTGGGTTTGGGTCTCGCATCATCACAGCACGGAAGGGACTTTTTAGGGTTGCGCAAATGCCATTTCCTTACTCAAGCAGCCGTAGGGGTTCTCGGGGGTGAGGTTCCAGTACAAGGGTTTGCATCTGTCGCAAGCTGGGCCTTCTACGTACGCCCGACACGCGCAGGAGCCCTGGGGAATGGGACGAGGAGAGAGAAGAGCAGGTGAAGATTTGCAGCGTGGTGGCTGAACGCGGCGTCTGCTATTCTGGCCGTGCTTAAGGAAGGGCTTGTCCCAAAGGGGACCGCGCAAAAACGACCTGCGGGGGTTGGTGGGTTCATTCTATACTCACCGGGGCCAGCGAGGGATCTGGGGTCACCAACCCTGCTGGGTTACAGGAGCCCACTAAAAGAGAGAGGCACAAGGAAGGCTTCATAAAGACACAGCTCACACCCTGCCTATTTCTGCGGCAGGGGGTTTATTTCTTCCCTTGCGTCGGGGACGATAAGCCCATTGACCAGCAGGGCACCACCAGGTCCCAAGCCACTGAAGCCCCCCCAACCCCAGGGTGGAGAAGGGGGCTACCTTCGCAATGGGGAAAGCCATAGGCGCCCGGCAGGCAGCTGTCGCAGCGCGGTCCCGTCACGCCGGGGCGGCAGCTGCACTGCCCCGATTCCTGGTCGCAGGTGCTGTGCAGGGAGCCCTCCCGGGAGCACTGGCAGGCTGCGGGAGAGGGGAGAGCAACCGCTCGAGCTGCAGGGCACGGCCGCTCCTGCATTCGAGGCTTCCCACCAGCAACCTCCTTTGGTCTGCCTGACCTTCCCCATTGTCAAAGCAACCAGAAACAGGGGTTAGAAATAACGTGCACGCCCGTTCTTTGCTCTTGGCTAGAAACGCCCCATCTTTTAAGAAAAACAATACAATGCAGTGTTTATCACAACTATTCACGCACGCTACAGCCCCTCACGGCAAGGACATTGGAGCCTGGCCAGAGAAGGGCAATGGAGCTCGGGAAGGGTCTAGAGCACAAGTCTGGTGAGGAGCGGCTGAGGGACCTGGGCTTGTTCAGCCTGGAGAGAAGGAGGCTGAGGGGAGACCTTCTGGTTCTCAACAGCTCCCTGACAGGTGGCTGGAGCCAGGGGGGGTCGGGCTCTTCTCCCAAGGAACAAGAGACAGGACAAGAGGAAACAGTCTCAAGTTTCACCACAGAAGGTTTAGGTTGGACTTAAGGAACAACTTCTTCCCCGCAAGGGCTGCCAAAGCCTGTCCCAGGCTACCCAGGGCAGTGGTAGAGTCCCCATGATCCCTGAAGGGATTTCCAAGCCGGGGAGATGTGGTGCTGAGGGACATGGGCTAGTGGTGCCCTGGCAGTCCTGAGTTAACGGTTGGACTCAGTGATCTTAAAGGTCTTTTCCAACCAGAACGATTCCATGATTTATGTGCATTTCAGGAGAGAGGGAGAAGTTCTGGTTAAGGAGAAGGGGAATGTGTGATCTCATCCTTGAAAGGCCAGCAACCAGTTACCAGCAATCAGTGACAGATCAGACCCTACAAAAGCCCATTTGCACCCAAACACCCAAAAGCAGCATTTAGCCATCAGGTTCTGCCTTGCAGATGCTGTGTGCGGGCAGTAGGGTGCTGCTGGCAGCAGAGGCCAAGGCTTCCTGCACGACCTGCTTCCCTATCACGTGAAAGGTCACCAAGCTGCCACGGAGCTGCCCATGCCCTCCTTGCCCAGCCAGCGCGCCTCAAATCCCTGCCACAGCAGATGTTTTAGGCTGACACCCCCAGACTGCCCGACAGCACAAGACAGTTCATAAAATAATCTATTAAAACCAAACGAACAAACAAAATCAGGTCCTCCTCCTTCCTTCCCTGCTGTGACTCTTCTACAGCTCCTCAATTTGGACGTTGCTTTATGAGACAAAAAAAAAACCAACCCAACCAACCCGAAACAGAAGTAACTACTGCACTCCTGTGAGACCATTTCATCTCTGCCTGCAGCCTCTTCAAAGGCATGGTGCCTGCATCAGCATCTGGGAGCAGTGCTGTGCCAGCTGGCCACACTCGGGCTGCTGCGAGAGGGTGATGATGCTCTTTTGGTGCTTCGGGGAAATGGTATCGCAGATTCTTTTGTAATGAGTGGTAAATTCTTACTGGGAGTCATAAGGGTACATCTGGCTTCCAGTTGGACTGTTGACAGGGAGGGAGGACGCAAAACCAGGGCTGCTCAGAGTATCTGGGGCCACGGGCATTGCTCAGCCCTGGCACCACTGGCTCCGCTCCAGGAGCAATGCCGTGCTCTGGGGATGGGGATGTGAAGCTCTCACCAAGCCAGCAGACACCTTGGATTTGGGGCTGACAGGAACCCCAAATCCTGATCCTCATTGTTAACCTCGTACAACTATACTCCCTGTTGCTTCCAGCACAGTTGCTCCTCCTTTGCATTGGCACGAAGTGAGGTGGGGTGAGCCCTGAGGAGCTGCCACACCCGAGTACCTTGTGGCACCAGGATATAATCTGAATGTGCAGTGTGACTTCAATTACCCTGCCCAGAGCCCTGCTCTCTCTGGCCGCGGGCACTCCAGCCCAAGGACAGGCAGATGCCATTCAGCACATGTTTTATGGGCACCCGGTGCTCTTGGAGAGAGGTTCAACCACAGCCAATGCTCCAAGGCATACTCTGTAGGTCTGTTTCTTAGCAGGCTGCTGGATTGTGTCGGTCTCTTTTCCCACATTACTAATGATAGGACGAGAGGAAATGGCCTCAATTTGTGTCAGGGGAGGTTTAGATTGGATATTAGAAAGAAATTCTTTACTGAGAGAGTGGTTGGGCAATGGAAGAGGCTGCCCAGGGAGGTGGTGGAGTCACCATCCCCAGAGGTGTTTAAAAAGCAAGTAGATGTAGCACCTGAGGCTACGGTCTAGTGGTTAGGGAGATGTTGGGATGAAGGTTGGACTTGATGATCCTGAAGATCCTTTCCAACTGTAATAATTCTATGATCTGTGATTCGAGGCCATACGTCCAGACCGGGTTTTAGCTCCGGGCCGAGTGGGCAGGCTCGAGCTGCTGCTGTTAGCGACAGTGAATGAACTGCAGGAGAAAAACCACACAGCCCTGGGGAAAGCATTTCTTCAAGACGTTTAAGTCATTGCAGAGCATGCCTGTCAGATGGGAGAGCTGGGTGAACTGGGAACAGGAAAACATTCCTGCTGCGAGAGCCAGCTATATTCATACACAACCGTGGGTTATGGAAAGGAAAAAACCATTACACGGCCAGCAGGAGCAGCTACTCCCTTCCCTCCCCCTGAGACCTGATGCTGGTTACTCACGTGTGCAGCTGGGGTACCCGTAGAAGCCCAGGGCACACTGGTTGCAGGTATGTCCCGCAAAATTCACGTGGCATCGGCACTGGCCAGCTGGGCTGCAGTTGTTGTCCACGGCACCCCGGGAATCGCAGGAGCAAGCTGTAAGAGAGAGCAGGGCTCTCAATAATCTGACGAAACGTGGGATTCATGGCCAACCATTGGCTGGTCTGAATTGTCACTCAGCCCCACAGCAATTAGCCATTTCCATCAGAACTAAATTCATTTTTAATCCCCTGGAAAGACAGGCAATATTTTCCAGCTACAATCAAGGCCATACCAGGAAAAGGCCACCGAGGGCTTTCTACAGCCCATTCAACATTCCTCAGAGGTTTAGTAGGTTAATGCACTAAAAAGATGACAAAAAAAGGCATAAGCTGCGACACCAGGTCACAGCAGGGTCACGGCAAGGAAGCGCGCCCGATAAAAACTGCTTTGTCTTCCAGGTCTTGGCACATGATCCACAACATCCAGAACAAGGCTGCCGAGCTCACAGCGCAAACCACGCGGGGTTTGATTTTGAGACACACGCAACTCTTGCAAAAACAGGCACGTTTTTCAGGCGAGGAACGGAGGGTTTTGGTCCTTACCGTAGCAGTGGGGGTAGGAGTGGTGCCCGGGGCTGCACTGCTCACACCGTGGCCCAGCAAACTCGGCTCTGCAGAAACACCTCCCGACAGAGTCGCAGCCTTCGGGCAGCGTCCCGACCGCGCTGCAGCCGCACACTGCAACCGAGAGAAACCGTCCGCCCAGTGCCAGCAGCACGGGGCAAAGCTCAGGGCAACACAGGGTTTGCTTTGCTTGGTTTGGTTCCCCACCCCGCAGTTCCCAGATGGGAATCTAAGCGTTCAAAGTGTTCAACCTCTGCCCGCGGCATCTACCCTCCAAACCGCCCACAAAAGCACCTCCCAGTCGTCCTTCAAGACCCTGCCAGAAGGCTCTGGCTCTGTGTGCACCCCCCCAGGCTCATGGGAGGAGGGATACGCACGCTGGCACAGAGGGTAGTTGAAGTAGCCGGGAGCGCACTGGTTACACAAGTGCCCTTCAAATCCCGTTCGACATAGACACTGCCCCGTCTTGCTGTCACAGGTGCCATCGTACTGGCCAGGGCCGGAGCACTGGCAGGCTGGAAAGCAACAAGGGCACTTAGTAAATAAAAAGCCTCTGTGTCTTTTCCCCTTCTGAGGAAAGGAACCAGAGCGCCTGTTCCTCTGGAGTAGAAAGGCAGCTGTTGGAGAAGCCACAGGGGACACAGCCAACAGCAAGCGTGCCTGGCCCATAGCTCACATCCATAGGGAATTTCTCAAGAGCCCCCCGCAAGTTGAGAAGATGCTGGAAGGTCAGGGCTGGGTGGAAAATACCAGTAAAAGTCATGGGAATTTGTCACTTGGAAGTGGGGCAGGAGAATTCCTCCTCCCCAGCGTGAGTGGAGGATGGAGAGGAGAACAGGGTGAGCTTGGGGCCGCTAACCCCGAGTCACTCACGCTGGCAGCTGGGTCCGTAGTGGCCTGGGGCACACTGGTCGCAGTGTGTGCCCTGGAAGTTGGGTTTGCACACGCACATCCCCACCCGAGGGTCTTTGCGACAGGCGTTGCCTTCCGTCCCGCCAGCGTAGCAGTCGCAGTCTGGAGAGGGGACACACAACAAGCAACACCACACAGGGCTGTCAGTCCATCTCTGCTGCTGGGCAGAGGTCCCGCAAGGACAGGGAAGGAGCTGCCATGAGAGGCAACAGCTCAAGCATTTGCCTCCTAATAACCTTCCTATCGGATGCAAATGTTTTAACCAAGCCCTGCTCAAGTGACCAGCATGCCTGGCTCACGGGGTGACAGGGCGGTCGGGAGACCTCAGCATCACAGACATGCACAAGGTGCTGGGGGACGTGGTTTAGTGGTGCATTAATGGTTGGACTTGATGATCTTGGAGGTGTGTTCCAACCAGAACAGTTCTCTGACCCCAAGGAGCTGGATGGGCAGCAGGGCCACGCCCAGGGCAGACAAATGCCGTTTACTCAAGCCCAGGCAGGGCCAATTTGGTGCAGCACTGCCCAGGAGCTGTGCAGGAATAACCAAAGCCTTCAGGCTGGGGTTTGGGCTTTCTCTCTGGTCACTCCATGCTCAGCTGCGTCCAAGACACAGCATCCTGCTGCCAGGGTAGGTGGGTGCTTTGGGTCAGCAGCACCGAGGCCCTTGGCCAGCCCTGCCTTAACCCACAGAAGTAGTGTGGGGTGTTGAGCTGGGAGAGGGAAGGACAAAAATCATCCAAGAGCCAGAGGAAGCAAGGGGAAATGAGAAGGGAAGTGAGAAATTCCAGCTGCTCAGGAAAGAAAAACCTGTCTGGAAGTTTAAAATATCAAAAGGAAGGGAAAGGTTATCTGGAGCATGCTGGGGAGCATGAGATGGGAGAGGACTCGGTGGGAAAAGGAGGCTGAAAAAAAAAATAGCACAAGGGAGGAGATAACTGAGAGGAGAAAGTGTGAGAGAGGCAGATGGGTGCGGGGATGAGGACATGGGTGAGCTTTCAAAACAACGGAGGAAGCGACACAGAGGGTCGCAGGCACCCAGAGCAGCTTTGTGCAGAGGGGACCATGGACACAGCCCCACCCACCACCAGAGGAAAGCTGGGAACATGGCTATGGCAGAAGGACAGGGTTGTATCTGAACCCAAAGGCTTGAGATTTGGGAGAAGTCAGCTCAGGATCCAGCCTCTCTTGTGATTTTAGTGGGGTTCCTTACAGGGAGGCCAGAAGGGACAATCCCATGTGGCCCGGACCCCAGAAGGAAGCACACAGTCACACTCTGGGCTAGCTGCCTTCTCCATAAAAAGGGGATCATAAAACTTCCTCTCCCCAACCTCTCAGCTGCCTCCTCTCTCAGGACCGCTCCGTGTCAGGGCTGTCTCTTACGACGTACGTGCCCAGTAAGCTGGAGACCTGACCTTGCATTGGATGGTGAGATAGAGCAGAAATAACAGCACGGTGATTGCTAAAGCATCAAAAGAAAATTGCACTGCTTACTTATTATCTGTCCTGCAGGGAGCACTTGTTCTCCAGTGTCGTTGTGAGCGAAAGCGGGAACAGCTACACAGAGAAGGAGACATTGCACAGGTCAAAGAAATCCTGTCAGGATACCAAGGGGTTGACAGTCCACAGCTGAACAGGCTGAATGAAAATGTGGAACAAAGTGCAGACATCCCACTAAACAAAGATCCGTTGCAGCCATTTTCAGTCCAGGCTTTGGAAAAATGCCTCTCACAGAAAGTGAGAGCTGAGATTTTAGCTGAATGGGTTCAACCCAGCTCAGCTCTGGGCCAGCTTCCACCCAGGCCAAACGTGGACTTGTCCCCACCAGCAAGAACTCTTCCTGGGACAGCGGTGCCGTGTGGCACGGCGAAAAGGCTCCTGGAGCCGGTGGCTGTTCCTGCACCCGCTGGGTCTGGGGGGTCCCAGACCTGACCACTCCACAGTCCTGCACCCCCTACTTACGGTAGCAGTGGGGGAAGTTGAGGTACCCCTCGGCACAGGCATCGCAGTGCTCCCCGGTGTAACTGGGCTTGCAGTAGCAGCGGCCGGTGAGATCCTCGCAGGTGCCGTCGGTGAAGTCGGACTCGCAGTTGCAGCCTGCAGAGAGGCCAGGCCAGCGGGGTGGTTGTCACTGACTGGCACCCTCGCCAGCCAGGAGCACCCCAGAAACCTCGTTACGATACAGACCCCTCTGGAAGAGACCCCACCATCTGCTGCAAATGCTCCCCAAAAATAAAAAGTGAGGCTTTGCCTCCCCAAAAGGGATTCGAGGAACTGCTGCTGCTGTGCTTGTCCCGCTGTGGGGTCCCAAGCAAAGCAGCATAGTCCCAGTTTGCTTCTCTGGGAGAGCCCGGTGGCTGCCGAGCAGTGGCTCAGGAGGACACAGCATGGAACAGATGATGTGTCACAGCTCCCAGGCTGAGCTGGGCTCCCCAGCAAAACAGGTTTAACCCCCTGCTGCCTGGAAATCCCTGTCCTAGGGCACGGAGACCAATGGTCTGCAATTGCCTGCTGAAAGAATGTGGAGATGACAGCTACAACAGAATCACAGAATTACTGAGGCTGGAAAAGACCCCTGAGACCATCAAGTCCAGCCTATGACCCAACACCACCACATCAGCCAGACCATGGCACTAAGTGCCACATCCAGCCTTTCTTT